>PVKE010002948.1:57236-76971 GCA_004027555.1 Craseonycteris thonglongyai
TCTTTTCACATTTATAGAGAGAAATTATCTTTTTGTCTTCAGTGCATATTTATTTCTATTTTACTTTTTGACAGATAGAGAGAGAGACAGAGACAGAGACAGTTAGAGAACCGAACTGTGGGAACTCCCCAGTTCAGCACGTGGGTCCTGCCTGGGCCGGAGCCGGGATTCGATCCTCGGTCCTCGTGGCCTCAAAGCGGGCGCTCAACCCGCTGAGCCGTCCCGGCTTTCCCCCAGGAGTAATTATTGATGTCACTGACACAATGACATTTCCTTTACATGCTGGTAATGAAGCCGGAACAACCCTGCTCTGAGCTCCACCAAGAGGGGCTGGGTTCCCATGCCCAAACCGCAGGGTAGGGCACACACCCTCATTCTTCCTGGCATTCTGGAGCATCCATGTAAACCACCCAGGGCTCTTCGAGAATTTGAAAAAAATTTTGAGCCATGCTCAAAGTCGATCAAAGTCTCCTTAAGACTGTCTTTCAGAGACAGAAGAGATACAGACTGCTGAGAAGAAAGAGCCAAGTCAAGTCCCAGTGCCACTGCCAGCCAGCCAAATGATCTTGGGCGAATTAGGGAGCTTTTCTGAGCCTCCATTTTCTCACCTGTCAAATGGGGGCATAACTATGAAGTGGGAGTGACCCACTTCACCGGGTACTTATTGTAAGGTTTAAATGAGGTGATGTTATGTGACATGCCTGGCATACCTTGGGGACATGGTACACTAGTTATTATTCCCTTGTCATTCTCTGAATCAAAGAACCACAGTGAATTCAAAACCACAGTTGCCAACTGTCAGCTCACAGCAAAGTCAGACCCTTGGGTATCCCTTTGTTTGCTTTAAACCCTGTTTTAAGTAAAAGTGAACTTGTTAAAATCAGGGCAGTTCAGATAAAAATTCTGGATTTCTAGTTTCTCTTGAAATGTTTAATTCGATTAGAGGCACTGGGCCCACATTCCTTCCCCTCCCCCCCCCAGCTGCCACTAGTGGGTGCTGAGGGACAGCCGTCCTGTAGATGAGTCCCTGTCTTCTGTGTTTAATTTTTGTGAGCACATACTTTGTGCCAGGCACCATTCAGAACAGTATAAATGTGGATTAATTCTCTTCCTCTTCTGTTAGAGCAAACACTTGACATTTGCTGTGTGCCAGGCTTTAGTGTATTGACTCATTCACACACACACACACACACACACCCCAAGAAGGGATGCGACAATTAACCTCATTTTACAGATGAGGAAACTCAGACACAGAAGTTAAGTAGCTTGATTGAGATGGCACAGTTAAGTGACAGCTAAAATTTGAACCTGAGTAGTCTGACTCCACAGTCTATTATTCTCATGGGTACACTGTTCTGTTTCTCAAGTAATTATCACACCCCTATTAGGCTATGGGTCCATTTTACAGAAGTGGACGTTGAGGCATGGGGGAGTTAAATAACCAGCTAGTGTCAGGGCCAGAGTCCCCACGTGTGAACTCAGGACTCAGTTCCTGCCAAGCACCTCAGTTTCTCCCAGCATCTGCAGACCCCAGCTGCCCACCCTGCACAGCGTGGCCCCCACCAGCACGCCACCCCTGCCCTCGTGACTGGGAGCTGTCCGTGCCCGTCCTGCTGCACTGGAGCAAGCCGCTTCCAGGAAAAGGCTGCGGGTGGAATCAGTGGGGCGGAGAGAGGTTGCTCCCAGGTCCCAAGCAGGCAGGGCCCGGGGCGCAGCTCACACGCGCACTTTTCTTCTCTTGACTTGGGCGTGAGCTCTGGGACTCTGTAGGGGACATTCCACCCGAGCTGTGGCCTCCAGTGCCAGACCAGCTACTTCCTGCCTGGCCTCCTTGTCTCCTCCTGGGCACTTTCTTTAGCGTCGTTAAGAGTTGTTGAGTGACTGCGAGGTCCCGGCTCCAGGGAGGCCCCCAGGGAGGCATGAGCCAGGGGACCTACACTCAGGGGGGACTCTGCAGGGACCCAAGAAGCCCCCAGCGGCTCTCTTTGTGTCCCAGTTCCCCCTCTTACTAGGAGTGGGTCCCTGGGCTAGTGACCTACCCTCTTTGGGGCTCATTTGTCTTATTTGTTAAATAAGAATATATTGTACTGACCTCATAAAGTTGATGTGAGAATGAAATAAGTTAAACCTGGAGAGGATTTCGTGTTTAAAAGAATGGGATCTGGCCACCAGGCCCTCCTCGCCTGTCCCTGCCAGCCTCTCAGACTCGTCTCATCCCCCTCTCCACCCTGTTTGCTCCTGGGGCCCCTGCCCCTGGCCTTGTCCTCTGTTCTAACTCACAAGCAGGATTCTGCCCTCAGAGCCATATACTTATACTTGCTGTGCCCTCTGCCTAGATCATCTCCCCCCAGCCTGCAGGTCTGTCCTCTCATCCTTCAGTTCTCAGCAGAGAAGTCTTTGCTTTCGGAAGTAACGGTCCATCTATTCATCTGTTCGTTCATTCAACAGATGTTTATTCAGCCACATACCCAGCATTGCTTTAAGTCCTCGGAAGACAACCCAAAACCCCTGTTCTCCTGGAGCCTACCCCAGGGTACCCACAGAGCAAGAGGCTGACGGTAACAACAATAAGCAAGATATATTAGTGCATGTTGGATGGTGATCCTATGGGGGGAAAAATCAAGGAAGGATAAGAACTGTAGAGATGTGGGTTGCAGTTTTTGTTAGGGCGGCTAGGAAAGACATCACTGAGAAGGTATCACTTGAGTAAAGACCTGAAGGAGATGAGAGTGGTCCCTTCATGATGACACAGAAGAATGGCCTTATGAGCAAAGAAGCAGCAAGTGCAAAGGCCCTGAGGCAGCAGTATTCCCAGAGCACTTGAGGAGCAATAAGGAGGCTGGTATGGCTGTAGCCCAGTGAGCTAGGGGCTTGATGGGAGAGACGAGGTCAGAGAGATAACCAGGGTCAGACCCTGTGGGACTCAGTGAACCACTGGATGGACTTTGGCTTCTACTCTGAGTGAGATGGGAGCCACAGCAGTGTTAGGAGCAGAGCAGGGGTGATTGGATTTGCATAGCGACAGGCTCCACAGGCTGCCTGCGAGAACGGACAGGGAGTGGGGACAGAATGGGAGCCCAGAGACCAGCAGCGGGGAAGGCATCGCGGCAACCCAGTGACAGGTGCTGGAGTAACAATGGAATGGTGACAGGGGTCAGATTCCAGGCCAGTTTTGAGGGGACCGCTCACTGAACACCCAGCCAGGCGGTTCCGTCCTGTTTTATTTTCTTCATGTTCTTACTTCCTATCAGAAGTTGTGTGTCTGTTTGCTCGTTCCTTGTCTGTCTCCCCTAGAATGTGAGTTCTCTGAGGGCCGACCTTGCCCACGCTCGTTACCTCTGTGTCCCTGCTGCTGAGAATAGGGTGTGGCACATAGTAGGTGCTTTAGAAGGACTTGTTGAATGAATGAAGACAAAGCACTGTGCACCACGATGGGAGGAATGCCTGAGTGCGCGTGCCCCCCGGAGGTCTACAGGGGCTCACACACGGAACACGGGCCCTTCCTCTCCTCTTCTTCTTTTTTTTTTTAAGGCAGATCAATTTCTAGTCAACAGGTCACATAAAAATGCACAACCCTTATTAAAACTTGCCAATTCTCCTTTGCATATCAGCCAATCTTCATCTTTTCCTCCCTTCCTCAGCCACCATCATATTTCTTGTGCATGTTATTTAAGACCTTCCTCTATACAACTACATCTGTATAAATGTATATTTGTTTAATTTCTGTATATGTATTTACAAATGTCTATTTACTATAGAAATAGCGTCTTGCTGGAAAAATTTGGAAACACAAAGCTATCAGACTACACGTATTTTCTAGCATTGGCTCTGTTCATTCAGGATACATTAAGCGATGAGCTGCCGCTTTTTGTAAAAGGGAAGCTTTAGAATACAGCAAGGGATGCCTGTGTCCCAGTCGTTTAGCCACTTTCTTGCGGGTGAACTTTAAAATGCAGATACCTTTTGCAGAAGCCAAGGCTCTAGTCTCATTAAGTGTTTCCCGCGGAACCAGTGGGCTGTCCTCGGCTCTCAGAATTGCTGCCCGGGAGAGTTTGATGCATTTCCCCCAAGCCCGGTTGCGCTGCCCAGAGCTTTGCCCGGGGCCTTATCTGGGGAACCACAAGTCACATCCGCCTTTCCCACCGCCGACCTTTCTCAGCTGGCTCCCTTGGGGGGACTTGCCACCCAGAACGACCTCCACCTGCACAGAACAGATCTCGTACAGCGTTGGGAATATTGCCAGTCCCGGCTTTCTGAGAAAGGCACTGACTGATACTAATTATCGAACGTCCTTCATGGGTAAAAAGCTTGCTCCTATGGGGGTGTCTCACCAAAGCCGCACGTTCTCTGGCCGCCCTCTGCCACATATTCATGCCACCTATCCTGCCACTTGCTTACTCAGTTTTCTTTTAAACATCTTCCTTTCAGTAAATTCGTTTTAAAAGGATGACTTTAAATCAGTTCCAGAAATGAAAGGTTACACCTTCGATAGTCTTGTCCCGATTCTCACGTGCGTGAAAATAGGCCTGTGGTGATTTACAGTGAAGCACGTGTATTTCCGAGCCCCCTCACACCCGCGCACTCTGGGGTCTACCAGCCTCATTCCTTGCAGTCCTCAGGAATGAACACCCCCATGAGCGACGAAGGCTTTGTTCACTGTCACATAGTCACTCAATGAGAATCGATATTGGGCCACACACTTCTGGACTCTCAACACAGTGCTCCTTCTGTTACTGTCTGGGAGCAGCTTACACCACCCACACAGCGGGGGAGATGAGCTGATAGAGTCCCTAGACATGCACCTTTCACAGCAATGACCTGCCTTAAGACAGCTCACTAGAGGTTGTCTCATCTCGCGGGGATCAGTTAGAAAAGGCCCCTGGGGTCCAATTAGACTACATAATAGCAGTTGCTGCTTTCAGAATCATTAGCCTCTTAATCCTCCCAGTGAGAGGTAAAGGAAGTGTGAACCTTCAAATTGGCCTCCTGGATTTAAGTGGCTTAAGCAAGGGCCCCAGGAGGATGAAAGCTAATAATAGCTCCTGTGTGTTGAGCAGTTACCATTTAATAGGTACTTGCTTCCTGCCATCTTTGCAGCAACCCTGTGGGTATGAGACACTGCCCCGTTTTGCGGATGTGCAAACTGAGGCTTAGAGAGAGGAAGTGATGAGCACAAGGTCGCATGGTTCTGTTACAGCAGAGTCAGGATTTGAATCTGGGACTGAGTCCTGCCCACATGCTTTCTTTGGAAGGAATATTAAGTTAACAAATGACGAATTAGGGTTGTAAATGTAGCCCATAGTAGGCGCATAAATAAACACATGTTGAATGCTTGAACAAATGAACAAAGAAAATGAGTGTGTCCTTGGTCCAATACTTCATACAATCACCTGCACACACCATCACCCACAAGTGTGCACTTACACCAGAGCCCAGCTTCCGTATCCTCTTATTAAAGTCAGATCTTGCTCATTTGTATTACTTTCTTGGTCCCCGTATGCGTTTGAGTTTGTAACTTCGAGAATGGAGATTTATTTTTATGAACCCGGAATTGTGATATTCTTTAGTAATTCCTAAGCCCATGGTCTACACTCTGGCTGCTCACAGTGTGCTTACCGGGCCTGCACATCAGCGTCACCTGGGAACCTCCTGGAGCTCCAGATCCGGAATCTACATTCTAACGAGGTCCCCGGGCCTGTCCTGTGCACATTAAGGTCCCAGGCGCCCTGCACCATGCTGTCTTCCTTGCAGCTTGTTATGATTACAGTTCAGTACTTATTTATGTAATTATTTGTTTGCCATCCATCTCCCCACTAAACAGGAGGGTCCATGAGGGCAGGATCCCTGACTGCGTGTGCTCACCTAGTGTAACCCAGTGTCTATTAATAGTACATGGTAGACAATGAATGACTGAGTGAATGAATGAATGGGTGGGCTCACCTCGGAGGTCCATGGAACTAATCCTCCTCCTGTCACCTATACATAAGAAGCTGAGGAAGAAAGGGGTTTTAAACTGAGAAGTAAATGCCCCTCACCACTTGAGAACTAGCGCCCCATTGTATGTGCCAGCCGCATCCTCCGGGACATGTGGTGAGGCTTGGAGTGAACAGATTGGTCTGTGTGGAGTTGGGTCACTAGGTTGCTTTCACCACGGGCAACGTGGATGTAAGTCACTGTCAACACTCCTCCACCTCGTCCATCATGGCAAGTTCAGTGTCACTGACACGGTTACGAACAGGAATCTGTGATCAGTGGGAAGTCTATCCATTCACCAGGCACCAGATCCCACAAACAGGAAAGGAGTTGGAGCTGCTGCTGCCGCTGCTGCTGAAGTGGCGTATTCTCCACCCTGAAGATGCTCCGGGGTCACTTGACAAGTAGAGTCAAGGGTCATCTATCTGCCTGTTGTACTGATGGCCCGTGTTCGTTATGGGGTGACCATGAGCAGCATGAGCACTCCCCCTAGATTGCCGGCATGCCTGCCCCCACACATAATACCTTGGCATCTTGGAGGGACTCAGGACTAGTCCCCACCCTCGTTCCCCCGACTGGCAAGCTGTGGTACGACGGCCTTGCGAGCCTCCAGAGCATCATGCCTGCAGCCGGGGGCACTGCCAAGGTTAGGGGCCAGATGGCCCCTGGGCTGCGTGGGAAGCTCGCTGGCCTGGCTCTCCTGTCCTCCTCATGTCTGTGTGGCTCTGACCGCCATCTGGAAAAAGCTCTCAAACCCACTGGCACCCAGACGTGGTGAGGCAGGCATCTGGGGCACCCTAAAAGACACTGCGTTGAGGACCAGGTTGTCCCCTGCGAGTGAACAGGGATGCGCCCTCCTCCCCCTTGCACCTGGAGGCTTGGTGTTGCCCACATGCCCACTTCCTGGTCTGTAGATGGTGGCTGCAACTGCAGGTAGGCGACCTGGTCCTGGTGACCTCTGAGAGCTAACAGCCTTGGACCACAGCAAGAGCACCAGAGGGAGAGAGAGGCTCTGCGCCCACGGGGCGGGGAGGGGGCCCTGCCCAGCCCTACCCCCATCTGCATCCTTGGCACAGGCCCACCGCAGGCACCCGAAGAAGGGAAGCAGCTTCAGAGCCCCGCGTTGTCACATACCCGCAGGATTCTCAGTGAGGTCAGCACCACCTTAGTGCCAAGGAAGAAGGGAGGAAGGAGGAAGGAGGTCATTCCATGTACACTCCACTCACTTTTCAGACCCTCATTTCCCTCAAGTTTTAAAAACAACCACCAAAAAAAAAAAAAGATAAAAGCCCATACGTTTTCCGAAATCACACAGCCTGCAAAAGGAACATGTCTTTGCACTTCCTGAACGCCTGTTTCTCACTTGCACGTCTTGGAGGGGGGTCCGGGTCGGGGGTGGGGGGTTGCTGGGAGGTGTGGCAGGAGAGGGAGGCCCCACGTGGGGAAGGCCGGTGGCTCAGCACTTCAGAGGAACAGGGAGCAGGGGTGAGGCTGACAAGCAAATCCAGGCAGCGCTTGTTGGGGCGGGACTCTCACTTCAAATGTATGAAATGCCAAGTTCCTCCCAGCCCATAGGGATGTTTCCATAGGTTTTGATTTTTATAAATATTTCCATATTTATTAAAGAAAACATTCAAAATGTTTAATTCAGTAACTTATGTACTAAACGCATTCACATTGATGGCTTTTACCAAAATGAGGCTGTGGCTGCTTCTGAATCAGATGGTTCATTGCCTGGTCCTGGGGGAGGATGGAGAGGGGGAGGGGGAGGATGGAGGGGGGGACGGGGAGGCCCTGCCTGCGCTGCAGACCCTGAGTGGGGAAATGAGCCTTGCGTGGGCACCTCCTGTCCTTCCCTTGGCACCAGACCAGTGCTGGTCCAGCTCTGTTCTAATATGACACATACTAAGACATGTTTCTGCATTGCCATTCAGCATGCGCACGTCCACACACAACACACTCCCACGTCTCTCACTGGAACAAAAGTTTCAAACGATGCCTTCTTACTATGGGCAGTACACGCTGGTATTGTGGAGTCTATTTGACTTTTCGTTCTAGTTGTAGTTCTCTCACTGGCCTTCAGGGCTCCATCCCTAGTGGTTTGGGACTACATTTGACTGAGTCAGGGAGGTGATTAAAGGAATAGACTTGGCACTCAAATCACCCTTGGGTTCCACTCCCGGTTCCCATGTGGGTGGAGCAAGGCGCTTAGCCTTCCTCAGGTTCTTCATCCGCACAGTGGGGGCAATGCCACTGCCTGCCTCGTGCTGTGTCGTGAGGACTATTGGAGACCGTGCATGTAAGCAGTGAACCCAGGGCCTGGCGTGAGTGACCTTCGGAGTGGATGTGAGTTGCTCTTATGGTTCTCATGAGGTGCGGTGACCTGGTTGAGAAAATAAACTCTGGAGTCAGGCCACCGGGGTTCAGATCATCTGTAACATGGGGACATGAACAGAACCCTCTTCATAGGGATAATTAATCCAGGTCACATATTTTGAAGAGAGCTTGGCACAGTATGAGCACTGGGTGAATCACTGAAGTCACCATCATCTTCTTGTTAATCCTCACCCATCCTTGTGAGATAAATATTCTCCCCCTTTCACAGGAGGGAACACTGAGGCCCAGGGCCTGTAAGCAGCCAGCCCACAGTCTCACTGCTGCGAGTTGGTAGCGTGGAAATGGCAAGTTGGGTCTTCTGAGCTTTCAGCTCACAGGCTGAGAGAGGCTTAGAGCTCTGGGGACCTTGGAACATTTCTCAGGAGGCACAAGGACACCCCAGCCACGGCCCTATCTACCAGGGAGTGTGAGTTGGCAGGTGGGTGCAATCAGGCACGAAATCTAGTATTTCCCAGGGTTTCACAGTGAGGACACTGAGTTGTACTGTAAAAGATGACAAAGCAATGAACTGTCCATTTGTAAAACTATCCTTGAGCAAACATCTCTCCCCGCATAATTCTATCACCTTTTTGTCACCTGCTGCATGGCCGTCACCCACTGAGGCTTGGGTGCTGTGTGCCCAAGGATGCAGTTGGATCAAGATCTCAGGCCACTTCCACCTCCCTGCTCCGCAGCCTCGCTGGGGCCTAGGGGATGATCCAAGATGTACCTTCCTCAGTGCTGGGGCCAACTCACTGAACCCCAGGGACTGAAACTGGGCAGTGAGGGGAGGGACATCAAAGTGATGTGATCGAAAGAAGGATCATCAAACCCAGCTGGGGTCTGCCGTTCTGAGGTTCTTGGGGTTGCCTTTGAGGCAGAGAAGCGGGGAGAGGTTCTCCATCCAGGTGTGGAAATGGCCCCAGTTCGGGAGTCAGGAAACCAAGTTCAGGTTTCAGTTGTGCTGCTGTCTAGTCCTGTGACCTGGTTCAGACACGTTCTTTCTGTGCCTTTGGCCTCAGTTTCTCCATCTGTACAATGGGTAGGGGATGGAGTCCATGCTGACGTTTTCAGATGCGGTAGATCCTTTCTCTGTAGTCCTCTGAGTACCTGGAGACAGAGCTCCCCCAGAAAGGGCTTTCAAGGAGAATGCTGAGACGCTGTGCCTCGGACAAGATTTTGTGGTTGAGAAAGTCCCTGGCAGCAGCTCCCTAAGTTTCTTCCGCATAAGGCGGCGTCTGAGGTCACAGCTTCTGTGGAACTTCAGTCTGACAGCTGAAGCTGTTCACATTTGTCTTTTCCCCTCCAGGCGTCACCGCACCGGCCCTTCCGCGTGTGTCCCAGCTCTTGGCAAGGTGAGTCCTTGCCTTGTCTCCTCGTGCCCTCTCCCTTCTTCCTTGGAGGGCAGGTACCCAGAGCCGGGCTCCCCGGAGAGGACTTGCAGGGCCAGCACGTGCTAGCTGAGTACCTTGAGCAAGTGACTCTTCCTCCCGAGGCCTCAGTCTCCACATCTGGAATAGGGGACAGTCATGATGCCTGCCCCATGACATGAGCTAAAACACAAAGCACTTAGAAGGGGGCCTGGGCCAGTGTTTTGAGCGTGTTGGCTGTTGTTTTTATCTTCTCTTCGTGTTTTTCTTTTCAGGCTTTCCTTCTCTCTTTTCCTGTGCATAGACTGTCTCAATTCCTCCATCGCTCCCCTTTTCCCTGTCTCTCCCTCTCTTTTTATTTTTTTCCATTCCTCTCCTTCCTTTTCTCTCTTCCTTCTCTCTCCCCCTCTCCTTATTTTTCCTTCCCTTTCTTCTTCTCCCTCCTTTACCCTCCCTTCTTTCATCCTTTCTTCCTGCTCCAGCACTCACCCAACACTCCTGGCACCAAATCCCTAGCGAGCCCTGGAGATTCAGAAGTCCCTGCCCTCAGAGAGCTTCCAGTCTAGCTGGGGGGGTGGGGGGGGCAGACCAGTAAAGCATAGAGCTCCCCACAGCTGCGGAGGAGCTGTAGCTCAAGGGTAGACACAGCTGACCCGGGCCTGACCTCGGGCAGCCCCCGGTCTACGCCCCACAGCGTGAGAAGCCTTGGGCACGGCCTGGCTTGATGGGCATCGCCTCCGTGCCCGGACATGCCCCTTCCCTTGACAACACTGAAGAAGCTATTTCTAAGAAACACACTTTCCCATCCTTTCCTTCCAGAAGATGCGTTGGGGTTGTTAGTAGCAACTGAGGTCTGTTCAGTCTTCCTAACTGGTTTTCTGGCCTCAGGGTTAGAGTTCCCCACTCCTTCCTCTGGGTTTTCATTTCAGCCCCCGTGTAACCCGAGGAGGGTACATCGGTTTTGATGGGGAGCAGGAGTTGATCACCTCAGATTTCCACCTTCTCATCAGGACAGATGCAAACTGGAGACATTTTCAGATAGGGTTCTCTGCTAAGTCCCAGCCCACCAGGTGCGTTTCCAGGCACCTCACAGAGCGTGTGCTGAGCTCGCCTCGTGAACCCGCCCCCAGGCTAAGAGTAGGCATGTTCACCGGCAGCCCCGTCAAAGCTGCAGTCAGTTGGGAAGGTGTCTAACTTAGGATAGATGGACTGAGATCAACAGCAGTCAGTCAACCCGGGGCTCCGTGACGGAACACGACAGGGTTTCTTTCTGATTCACATGAAGCCCGGCGTGGATTGGCTGGAGCTCTGCAGGGCAGCTGCCCTCCACACACTGACTCGGGAATCTAGGCTGTGTCCATATTCTGACTTTGCCTTCTCAGCTGTGCCCTCCACAGTGGCTTCCGAAAGAAGAGAGAGGGCAGGGGGGCCGAAGGGGGTGGTTTTATTAGCCTGACGTGGGAGTAGTAGAACCCATTCACTCCATCGAATCTGACTGCAAGGCAGACAGGGAATGCCGTCTCCCTGGTGCCCGGGAAGAGGGACAATGAAATGGAGCTGGAGACACATGGAAGTTGTCTCTGACTTGGAAAATACCCGAAGGAAAGCAGTAGAGCTGATACTAAAGTAAGGGAGTGGGGATGCGGGGTGGGGCTTGGAGATTGAATCTTCTCTCCTTCCACGCAGACCTTGCCCACGTGTCCTGCCCAGCCAGCCGCCCCCGGCCATGGCAGCCTACGGCCAGACACAGTACAGCGCGGGGATCCAGCAGGCCAGCCCCTACACAGCTTACCCAGCTCCGGCCCAAGCCTACGGGATCCCGTCCTACAGTGAGTACCAGAGCCGGCCTTTGCTCTCCCCCTGGGGTCCGCCTTCTGCCCTAACGCCTCGGGTAAATGCAGAACGATAAATACAGCCAGCCTCGTTTTGCACTGGACATAGAGAAGGACAGACACTTTAAAAATGGCTCCAGTTCTACAGACGCTACCAAAGGCTTTTCGATTGTAAGAGTGAGAAACTTAGCCCAAGCCAAGCTGGCTTCGGGAAAATGGAAAGTTAATGATTCACCTCCTGGGAAATCTAGCGTCGGAAATGGCTGCATCCAGGTGCTCAGATGATGGAAGAGAAACACAGCTCCCTTCATGTTCAGGTGGTTTCCTCTGCGTTGCTCTTGGTCCCACATAGGTCTTCCCATGTGGCAGCAGAGGTGGTGCCAATCAACCCTGGGTTGGCACCCTTTTGGCTCAGGCCTCCCGTTGGGAGATCCTGACATCTTTTCCAGTACTTGTACCAGAATCCCACAGGCACCCTCATTGGCCCAAATTGGGTCCCGTGACGATCAGGGCAGTGCAGTGAGGGAGGTCAGGAGGACGAAGCACGTGGATTATAGATGAGGGAGGGATGGTTCTGTCAAAGGAAAACACAGGGGTGATATCAGGAGGAAAGTGGATGCTGGGAAGGCAGAAACAGGGGGCCGACAGACCCGGACTGGGAACTAGAACCTGGACTGAGAACCCTGGTGCTGGGAACTAGAGACCCAGGGGTTCAGGCCCGCCACCCACTGCTCGCTTGTCCCTGTCTGCACTAGGCAGGGCTCTCCAGAGAACCAGAACCAATGGGGGTGGAGAGAGGAGAACCGGCCCGTGATAGGCATGTGTGATGTCAAGGAAGAGAAGGTCACGAGACAGAGAACAGGAAGCGTTCATTAGGTTCCAGCTCCGTGCAGGCCCGTTCTCACAGATGAGGAGTGATGCATCTGAGACCTGAGAGGTGACCTCGTGCGAGCTGGGGTGGGAGAGCGTCCAGGCGTGGGAAGGTCCGGAGATGGGAAGGAGTGTGGCAAGTCCAGACGCCCAGTGGGAGGTGAGGGAGGCAAGGCCGGCAGAGCCCGAGAGGCCTGGGAGGGGTTTCAGATTTTACTTCAAGCGAAGCAGGAACCCTCATTGGCCGGTGTATAAGCAGAGGGCTGCAGAGTGCAGTCTGGGTGTCTCACAGACCCACCTTGGCTGCTGTGAGGAGGTTGGGTTACAAGAAAGCAGAGGAGAAACAGGAAGGCCAGTTGGGAGACTGATAAAACCTAGAGCGGGTGACGGTGGAGGCCTGGGACAGGACAGAGACAAACAGGAGTGGATTCAAGAGCAGTGCTAGAGGCAGCTGACAGGTAAGTCCTGTGGGGCATCCGGTCAGGCATTGGTAACTCACCCTCGCTGAGCTGCTGTCATCCACAATTCTCGGTATGTGTCCACTAAATCCTTTAATCCCCCCTTACCCCTACAAAGAAGGTCCCATCATTACTCTCTTTTGAGGGATATGTAAGTGGGGGCTCAGAAAGGGTAAATAACTCTCCCAAGGTCACCCAGCTGGCTGGTGGCAGTGGTGGAATTAAACCTAGGCAGCCTGGCTCTGGAGTCCAAGCCCAAGACCAGCTCTGTTGCCTGAGTGTGCATTTTTTTAAATCCCGGGGATTACCTGTGACAGACCTTAGCCAACAGGTGTGGGCATCATTTTTTATCTTTCTGTCACTCTTGTGCTAGAAGATTTGTGATACAATCGCATGTAAATTACCCATTCTGGCTGACAGCCAAGAACAATGAAGCCATATTATTTTTCAGCATAAAAGAGAACACTAGCCATGTTCCCAGACAAAACATAGCATTGGGTGGAAACTAATTTGGTTCAAAGTCATGTTATGGTCTCAGTTACTTGAGAGTCTGTTCTCTGGCAATCCAGCCTACCTAGGTGATAAGAGCACCCACATGTCCCATTCACACCCCACTGCTGCCCCTTGCTGGTCCTAAGACCCACGGTGCGTTTCCTCATTCATACCCTGGAGCGAACCTAAGTCTGGTCTCTTCACGTAGTTGGGAGAATTCAATGAGGTCGTCTAGGTAGAGGTTCAGCTACCTTTGTCTATAAAGGGCCAAATAGTAAACATTTTCAGCTTTGTGGGCTACACAGTCTTGATAACAGCTACTCAGCTCTGCCATTGGAGTATGAAAGCAGCCAGACAGTTTATAAACTAATGAGTGTGTTTGTGTTCCAATAAAACTTTATTTAAATAAGCAGGCAGTGGGCCAGATTTAGCCCACAGACCATGATTTGCCAACCCCTGATCTATATGATGGGCTTAGCTCACAGGGCCTGGCCCAAGGAAAATGCTCAATCACTGCAGTAGAAGCCAGGCTGCCTCACATCCCCGGAATGTCCTTGTCACCAAATATTGACAGGTGAAATGAAGAGCCATTTCCCTTCACATATGCCTGTGTCTAAGCAAGCAGTGACTAGACAAACCTGGTTGAATCTTCTCAGGAAACTTTACTCATTGCTTCTTGGCAAATAGCATTATTACCTTTGTTTAAAGAGTTGCAGGGAAATAACACAACTGTGTAAACTAGAGGCAAGGGGGTTAGGGGTATTGAGTATTATTTCTCAATTTATTATGCAGCATTTAAGAACGTATATAAAAGTATAAAGAGTAACACAACCAACACCCATGAACTGACCATCCACCCTAAAAAATAAAAACTAGCGGGAGGTCATCCACCTTTCTTTTCAGAGATACCCACTGCTCTGGATTCGGTGTCTGTCACCTCTCTGTTTATCATTGAGTTATGCAGGATAAGCGTCAGCAGACATTCTGTAAAGAGCCTGATAGTAAGTGTATTTGACTCTGTGGGCCATCCAGTCTCTGTCACAATTACTCAACTCCACTGTTTAGCTCAAGAGCACCGCAGATATAACATAAATGAATAGATGTGTCTGTGTTTCAATAGAACTTTAGTTACAAAAACAAGCAACCTGTCACCTTTGGCCCATTGGCCATAGTTTGCAACCCCTGAGGTAGAGTATTTTGCATGTTTGTGGAATGAATACATGAGCATATCCTTGCAATTTTGTCTGTATCCATTTCAAATGGAAAATGTACATACTCTTTGACTCAACAGCTTCATTTCTCATATTCAACATAGGTAAACACTCTAACATTGCATGAGGAGGCCTGTCCATGCCATCACTGATTGTGATGGTAAAAAAAAAATAATTAGAATCAACCTAATGAACCATCATCACGGGACTGACTGTATATGCAGTGATAGCCCATATTTTGCATTTCCTTTTGGCTGCTAACACAAATGGGAGTGGCTAAGCACACAGTTTGAGAATAATGAGCCAGGGAGCTTGGAGAAGGCAGAGGTCGGCGTGGTGAGAAGAGCCCACGTAGGACCGTGGAGAATTTAGATTTGATCCAGGTACACTGAGTACACCCTTTGCCATTTATTTCTAGCAGACTGAGCAAAAGAAAGCGCCATGCAATTAATTACATATGGCAAGAAATGTATAAACAAGAAACTGTTTGTTGCTGTCATCTCTATTGTTACTGAAGTCTTGCACCACCTATTACAGAAAATCCTTTTATCCCCATTATTGGGAGGCATCAAGAGAAGGAAAGGGAAACCTTAACTCCAGAGTTATTGGACACTTGCGAGTCCCCGATTGAGCAGCCTGGCTTTCTGAACCTCACATCTTTAAGATGGAGAAAGCAGTATTGCCTGTTCTGTGAGACTGTTTGTGAGGATGAAAGTGTGTTGTTAAGTGCCTCATTCAGAGCCTACATGTTAATTCTTTCCCCTTCCTTTAGTCTCCTAACAACCCTGCTGGTGGGTGTCAGTATCTTATTTCATAAGGAAGGAGACTTCCAAGCTGGGGTTGCAGGAAAAACTGTCCAGGACGCCAGCACAGAGCTTGCAACTCAAAATGCGTCATTTTTACCCTTCTACACATTCTCTTCATTTATGGGGTGAATGAGTGAGAAGGAGGGAAACCACACTTACAAAACCATCCCAGAACTGGAATCATTCTTTTCAAATGCAAATTTAAATAATATCGAAATACGATTCTACGCCTGTAAGATAGACAAAGATAAGCCAAGTTTGTTCGTTTCAATAAAAAAATACAGTGTATGGGCTACTGATGATGGATCAGCCCCCCTCCCTCAATATGGTCCCCTCTCCAGCCAGTTGCTCATGGAATGGTTCCTTAAGGAAGCATGTCAGAGTTTGGCTGAAACTGAAGGCAGTAATCAATCATGGCCTTTGGAGCAGAGAGTGTATCGTAGGGTTAAGTGGCATCCTCGTTACAGAGGAAAGATGGTTCACTTAACACCATCACCCAAAATCCTGATAGAAGTTTAAGCCATGCATGGGGCTGCTCCATGGAGTAAGGGGCTGTAAACTCACTACCCTGAGCCAGACAGGAAGCATGAAGCTGACCCCATGTGCAGAATATGGCCTTAAAACTAGCCTGTGTCTTAAAGACAGTGCAGGATCCAGGAAACACAAACCGAAGCCTGTAGGACCAGCGTGTCATCACGTGGGAACACAGGCTTGGTGCAGTGTGCTAAACCATCTTGTCGCTCAAGAGAAACCATAAGTCCAGATTCCTTTTCTGTGAGATCTCCTGCTTTTTAAACAAAAACAATTAATTTTAAGTTTTCCTTAAAAATATGCAGGTCTAACAAAACATGTCCGTGGACTGACCTCAGCTCACAAGCCACCACTTTGCAGCTCCTGGTTTGGAAGCTGATAGAGCTGCATGCTGTCTTGACTCAGTGGGCGACTAGGAAGCATCCTAATCATGTGTCTCTGGTCCTTCGTCGTCCTCCTTCCCAGGCATCAAGACAGAAGACAGCTTGAACCATTCCCCCGGCCAGAGTGGATTCCTCAGCTACGGCTCCAGCTTCAGCACCCCACCCACTGGACAGAGCCCGTACACCTACCAGATGCACGGTCAGTGGGACGACGCGGCCCCTCCCTAAGGCGTTGCCTGACTTGGGTGTCCAGGCATTCATTTGTTTATTTAGAAGATTTATTGAGCACCTACTATGTGCCTGGATCTATCTCACATAGCAGAGTAACAGTAGTGGACAGAATAGATATGAGATCTGCCCTCATAGAGACTGATGGTAATGCAAGGCAACAAATGAGCCAGCGAATCTGGGAGGAGTTGAGGGCCCAGAAGCAAGTAAACATGGTTTTAGGATAGAGAGTGATGAAAAGTTGGGGGGGTCAAGAGGGGTGGGATAATGTGACTTTAGACAGTCACCAGGGAAGGCTCTTTGAAGAGGTGACATTGGAGAGCGAGGTGGAACCTGCCGCATAGACTTGTGGGAGGAGCATCCAGGGAGCTGTGCAAAAGCTGTGTGGAGGGAAACGTCTTGATGGTTCTGAGGCACAGAACCAGGGCCAGCAAGGCTGGACCGGAGTCAGGGAGATGGAGGAAGAGAGTCGAGGAGAGAGAGCAGGGCTGAATCACACAGCCCTGAGGGCTGGTTTTAAATGTGCTGGGACAGGAAGTCCACTGTGGACTCAGAAAAACCTCTGGGAGGTGGGGGTATTGCACAGGCTAGTCAGGGAGCTGTTATTTCAGAGGTTTGAGGCTCTGCAGCCCCACAGGGTAGGCTTAGAAAGGCAAAAAAGAGTTCCGGTGTGTTAGCCCACCCCCCGTACTCCACGAAGCTGGCTTCTCCTGTGACCTCCCACGGGCCCCTTCACCTCTTCAGTGCCCCATTGGGAGCATGCTGGGGCTGATGCCTGCGGCAGCAGTTTGGGGACCCTCATCCTGGTACTTCTGTCGTGAAACCTGGTACTTTTATTTTCAAAACCATTTGCAAGTATTGTTGCTTCATCTTTTTAATGAAGGAAACAATAAAACTGGATGCCAAGGACAGCCTTTCAGGACAAACCATGGTGAAGGGGCAGCACATGATCTTAGGGGTGTGTAAGAGAAGGGGGTGATAGGCATTAGTGCCCAGCACCTGGAAGAGCCTCCGTGTAAAGGTCTACATTAGAGTTTGTTGGTGACACCAATCAGCTAACATTGACCACTCGCCACGTGCCACCTGATGTTGCCAGGTCGTCTTAGGTCATTGTCACGGTGCTCTTACCTAAGGGGGGGAACTGGGACATGGAGGGAATGGCTGATCTGCAAATGCAGTGGGAAACGGACTGAGTCCAGTACGTGGGGGTCTAGTAGAACCCCAACCCCCACCCTCACCCAAAGCCTGTGCTTTTTTGTTATGGTTCTGTCCTACTTCCTCTTCCTCTGCTGTCACTTCGGTCACCCCACAGTGGCCCCTCTGAGTCCCACTGAAGGTTATAAGCTTCTGAGGCCCATCTCTAAGTGGTGAGGGACAATCCCCACTTACGGCCCCAATCCTGATAGTGAAGACTTAGGAAAACGCTGAGCTTAACCTGCACTTGGGTCCATGTCAGGCCTGTGTTTTCCAGCTCTGCCAATAGAAATGGAACTTCCTGCCCTCAGAGTTCCTGCAGCCACAGAGGCTGCATTGCAGACACAATCCGCTCTCCCCATCCTCACACCCTCTCCCTGCCCCGCTGTGTAAGAGGTGAGCGAGGTAGGAGTGGCTCCCCATCCTCCCATTCATCCATGCTGTGTTACTGAGCACCGGCTCTGTACTCTCTTAGGTACCAGAGGCACAGCCATCAACAGTTTCCTTCTGGACAGACGGACACTAATCAATTCACAAATACATAGATGGTTACAGATTTTGATAAAGCTTGTGTGAGACAAAAACAGGGCAGTGTAATGGGCAGCAATGAGGGGAGTGGTTAGGGAGACCTAAATGATGGAAAGGAGCCACTCATGTGAGCAGCTGGGGACAGTACAGCCCAGGCAGGGGGAATAGCAGGAGCAAAGGCCCTGAGGCAGGAAAAGGCTCACAGTGTTGAAGCACTCCAAAGGAGACTCATGAGTACGGGTGTAGCGAGGAGGGAAGATGGAATTGGACAGTGAAGAAGGAGCCTCCTTGGGCCAGGGTATGCGGAAGAATGCTACTGCTTCTCTGGTCCTTAAAGCAGCCACGGGAGTGGGCACCATCAGCCCTGCTTTACCCATGATGCACATGAGGCTCAGAGTGGGGAAGTGACTTGCCCAAGATCACAGAGCCGATAAGTATTCAGAGCTGGGATGTAAACTTGGGTTTCTAGAACTCCAGAGCCTGTGCTGATCAATCCTCCCGGTGCTCTTTCCCGGACTCCTTCCGAATTCCTACGGTCTGCGTGTGTGCCACTCCCCTGAATCCTCCCAGTAGCCCTGTGACATAGGTTGTGTCATTATCCCTGTTACAGGTGGAGACACTGAGGCATAAAGTGGTGAAGTAACTTAGCCAAGGTCACGTGGCTGTGGCCATGGGGTTTGAAGCCAGGCAGTTGCACTGCACAGCCCAGGAACATCCCTGCCATACCATCATGCCCTCCAACCCTTACAGATCCTTCTAGAAGGTGATTCTCCATGGGTGAGCCCTGGCCTAGACCCCACCCACCTCCACCTCAATCCCAGCCAGCCCCTCACCAATGGAAAAACAAATCTTGCTTCTCTGCCCCCCACACCGCCAGGAGAATAATCCCGGTTATTTTCTTATCTCCCTTCCAGCCAAGATGCCAGAAGGCCTCTGGCAGCAGCTGGGCTTTGTCCCAATTAAGTGCCTTCAGTCTAATGCTAATGGCCATAAACTGCTCTTGAGACAGCCCAGGCATTTGCAAGCCTGACATATTCCTCCTTCAGTATTTTTTTTTTCAAACACAAACACACAGAGCGCTCACACACCATGCCCATGTGCTTCCTATTAACGGGCTTTTTTCAAGTTGCTCCGGAGGAGAAATAAACTCTGCAGCGACTCCGAGCGCGTTTCAGAATAGAAGGCGGTGGCGGAGCTGCGTGTTTGCGATGGAGAAGGGGACGAAGGCGGGGACGAGCCCGCTCCAGCGGTGGACCTGACGCACTGACTCGGAATGAACCTGGTCCCTGTGTAGAAGCTGAAATGGGTCTTGTCATTTCCAAGGATTAAAATTATAATTTTGAGGAAGCCAAAGAACCAGAGTAGGGTCCGCCCCACCGTTTTTTTTTTGGTTTTTTTTTTGTTTTTTTTTTTTATCTTTTCACATTTATAGAGAGAAATTATCTTTTTGTCTTCAGTGCATAGTTATTTCTATTTTACTTTT
>PVKE010002949.1:0-76895 GCA_004027555.1 Craseonycteris thonglongyai
AAAAAAAAACAATAATCAAAGACTTAACTAATAAACCCTTTATTCTGTGACCATTTCTTCAGGGCACTCATTGATCATCTCTGTTACTTTTATTTCTCAGTCATAAACAACATGACTCTGAATTCCTGTAAGTTTCAGAGTCTCCATGTCTTCATCCTTCATGTTAATATGGGTACCTCCTTGCTCTGGACTGGAATTAAATTGGTATTCGACTGTTTTGGGTATTAGATGGCTTAGTTATAGTTTCACCTAAGTCATTCTGTAAGATGAATTAAAAACACAGCTTGGGCATATGTGTACGAGTGTTGTCTGGAAAGTATCCAGTCATGTAAATGTTCTCATTATATTGACGAAGGTTAGATTTTTTTCAGACAGCCCTCATATTTTTTGAGCTACACATTTCATGAAAACCTTAATTTTCTCATGTTTAAATTTTCTACTTTTATCTTACATATTTTGATGGCTTGGAGCAAGTAGCAGCTAAATAGAAGAAAAAATATGGCTCCTTTTATCTTGGTAGAAGCTAAAAAGAGTTACTTTACCCCAATTTCCTTGGCATTAAAGTATGAGGTTCTATTCATTGATCATGAATCTGGTGATGCTTTCTGGTGAACGCAACATTCGTACCACAGTGGTTAGGAATGGTGGTGTGGCAGAAGCTGCACTGAAGCACTGTGCCTTCCCTCTGGCCCCTAGCCCGGGTGGACAAAGAGGTGTAAGTGTGGTGAGGGGTAGGGCAGTCATGGTCAAGAGGGCTCCAAGTGATGACAGCTCCTTCCTGCCCAGCAATCCTCCTTCGTACCTGGGACAGTCAGACTCACACCAGTATTTTTCTTGTCTCTTTCCAGGAGCGGCCTATTGCCAGTTCATGGACATGCTCTTTCCAGGCTGCATTAGTTTGAAGAAAGTAAAATTTCAAGCAAAGTTGGAGCATGAGTATATTCACAATTTTAAACTTCTGCAAGCATCATTTAAGAGAATGAATGTTGATAAGGTAGGAAACTAACTTGTACCTCCATAAAATGCATTTTTGTTCCTTAAAATTGTTTTTATGCAGAAATACAAAAATAAAATAAATCAGTGGGCTATATCTTCATGTCTCAACAGTAGTAAGTTGAGGCCTATGTAGAAAGGCATCAACCCTGACTCCCATATTTTTATGAGAATTTTATTTAAGGAGATTTCTAAATTTGTAGTATTAGACTGAAAACCCTAAGAGGAATTGCAAATATTAAAACATTGTTGTTCTGTTTTAGCATTGCACATGACAAATTTTTATGTTTGCCAGATGTTAAACTGTGGTTTTTTGTGTCCTTTGCTCCTTTGGAGAAATAGCATGTTACAGTGGAAGCAGCATGGGTTCGAATCCCAGCTCCATGACTTGAGCAAGTTATTTAAATTCTTAGAGTCCTAGTTTACCCATCTATAAAATAGGACTAAAACCCCATTGCCTATGGTTAAGAAGTTAAAGTGAGGGAATGCAAGTGAAGTTCAACATGGTGTATACACTCAGATTCTTAGCCTGTATTCATAAATTATCTTTTCTCCCCACTTTGAATTTTATAATTTTGTCCTAGAGTAACACAGATGGGGTTAGACTGGAGTCCTTTCCTCCATCCCAATAAAGGACTATTTCTAAAGTCCACTCAGTCTACGTGTTGCCTGTTATTCAAATACATATTTAATTCATATTATTTCTTTAGGATATATCTCTTAGAGGGAACAGGCTTGCAAAGAAATGAATTTGGTATAAGAAAAGAGAAAGAAACCAGCAGGGGAGAAGTGGAAAACTGTTTTGCATAGATAATAGTAAATAAGCTATGGAAATAAAAAATAAAATCCTGGGTTATTAAGCAATCGTGTTCAAAGGAGAAGTGAAAAGAAAAGTTTGGTAAACTGTATGTATTTTTAATTTAATGCTATTAATACTTTCTTAATCCAAACATTCTTAAAATATTATTAAAATCTTGGCTTCTTTTTTTCTCAGAATTTTTATTTCAAAACATATTCTCTTTACCATCTTAACCTTTTGAATTATTTTCAATGTTATGTCCTTTGCTGTAATTTTTCATTAATGCCTTCAAAACCAGAGTCATACAGACTGTCCTTACTTATTAGCAGCATCACCTATGACTTTTTTATTCATTTCCAAGTGCATGCTTCTAAACGGAAAAGAAAAAGAAACATTAATTAATGCATTTATTGATGGAACTTGTTATAAAACAAATTAGGAGGCTGCATATCTCTCTAGAAGTACACACACACACACATACACACAGAGAGAGTGGATGAGCCATAGTTAATATTGAAGCTAAAATTCTTGTAGTGGAGGGAGATTGGCCTTGACCTTTGTTGGCCTCTCTAGCTTACTATGCTCTGATCCTCCCCAAAGGTCTTTGGATAGAGACAGTGGTCCCTGTTCATGTTTGTCATAGCCTGACAGCACATGGGAAGCTTCTGTGCAAAGACTTGCTTGCCATCTCAGATTTTGAACTTATGCCTCACCCCGGAACTTTCATTTTGATAGAGAATAGAAGTAAATGCCTACTTTGAACAACTAATGTAGTACCATCATCTAAAATGTTTGTTTGGCAAGAGGCAGTGTATAGTAAGTAGCCTGTTAATTAAAGGACATTATGCTCTAAGAGGGTACTTTCTTAAACAATCAATATCAGCATAAACAAAATGTATACATCAGAAGGCATGAAAATATTTAAACAGTAAAATGAAAAGTCAGTTAAGTGCACATGTGGAAGGAATTCTGCTGGGCAGACTTCAGTGATCTTTGGAGGAGTGAGAGAAGAGAAGATTACAGCACCCATGTCTCCATTCCTGGAAGAGTCTTCATGACAAATGTCTCCTTCAAAAGTTTGCTTCTCTTTCATTTGTCCTGTACTTGACTTTGTTTCAATTTTAGCTGCACAAAAATTATTTTTGAAAAATATATTATACTAATGTGGTAGTTTACTGGATGACCTAAAAATACATTGATTACTTTTCTTCTTTCTAGTTGTCCTTGATATTTGAGGTTTTCTAATTTTTTAAAGTGGTCCTGATGACCCATTTTAGGGTATCAATGGTATATAGCTCCTGAGGTGGCAAAGCCTTGGTGAAATTTTGATATATAATTTCACAATGAAGCTGCATTCTTTGAGCACTGGGTTTCTGTCTGAATCTCACGTGCACACACACCCGCATGCACGTGGCCTGACACTCCCTCGACTGGTAACTCTCGTGGTTCACATTCAAGTGGTATTCCAACCCAAAGATGAGGAAGTAAGAAGCTGGTTATGGTGCAGTGTGGTTAGCTAAGCACCTTTCCATTTTCCTTCAGAAGTAGCCGCCCACTGAATTCAAGCTAAGCAGTCACACCCCATATTTTTCTGTCGTAATTTTGAAGGTGCCTGTAAGCCCTCTAAGGAGAATACCGATTGGCTGTTTACGTTGCCAATAGAAAAGGAAAAGCTGAGATTGTCTCAGAAGTTGAGGGGAATGCTGTGCACCTCCTCCTCCAGAGTGCCTTTCATGAGTCCCCTAATGAGCCTCTGTTTCTTTTCCTCCCCATGGCACATAAGCTGTGCCCCTGTGTAGCCCATGAATTACTGGGCCCTGTATTGTGGTTGTTTGGGTACTTCTCTCTCTGCGTTGTAAATAAGCTCCATGAAAGCTCCATGTTGCATAAGAACCTCTGGATTGGTACGGTATGTGTTTGAACTGATTTGAATCTTATTCATTCTCACTTTCTAGTAGCAAGGGTTACAAAGCAATAAGGAAAACCCACCAATCTTGAAATAGCACAACATACCAGGCATATGTTTTAGGGGGTGATGCTTTGACAATAAACATACTATAAAGATAATCAGCCCCTATTGACAGCTAAAGTATTCCTTGTTTTGTCTGGTTTGTTCAGAACTACTAAATAGTCCAGGAGAACCAGCTACATTTTAATTTTTCTTTAATATGATGAAAAATTATATGAACTTTAGTATACAGCTACTAAGAAGCTGGGGGCGAGACCAGTTGTCGTGAATTGCAGACATGTAGGAAATAGTTCTATTTAGGGAACACTCAGTTGTATTAATTGCAAACAAACCTGAGGTGTATGACTCACCCAGTGATTTTATGTTGCAGGTAATTCCAGTGGAGAAGCTAGTAAAAGGGCGTTTCCAGGACAACCTGGATTTTATTCAGTGGTTTAAGAAATTCTATGATGCTAACTACGATGGAAAGGAGTATGATCCCGTAGAAGCACGACAAGGGCAAGATGCAATTCCTCCCCCTGACCCCGGCGAACAGATCTTCAACCTGCCAAAAAAGTCTCACCACGCAAACTCCCCCACAGCAGGTATCATAACAGTAAAATCAGTCACTTTCATTCTAAAAAATGGCTCAGGGCCTCCTGTGCTTTATTGTGTTTAATTGGTTCTTCCCAGCAGTCAGTATCTTAATGCCTTTGGACAATTTTTATTGTTTGACTACACTTACCTTCCTATCCATGACCTTTCTGTAGTAAGTCTCACTGTCATGATTTAACTATTACTAAGTCAGAGCTATTCACTTTTAAATCACTGAAGACATATGTGAAAGTAATAACATGAGGGATATATATCATTTTCTTTTTTATTTATTTTTTTTTTTCCTGAAAAATTTCAAGTAGTCTATTTAGATTTGGACTGAAATGTTTTTACTGTGTAATTGCTGGCAGTACAGACCAGAATATGAGCTGATGTATGCCTTTTTAAAAAGATTTTATTTTATTTGAAAGAAGGTAAGAGAGTGAGAAGGGGAGAGAGAACAGAGCAGCCTCCGTAGTTGTACATCACTAGTTGTGACATGGTATCACTCCACACAGGTGGATATGGGGCCATAGCGGGGTGGGAACCGAACTGGGGGCCCCCTGAATGGGAGGCGGAGCCTTTGCTGCTGAGCCATCCCAGTGGTTACCAGTTGTGCCTCAGTTCACCATATAGGGTTTGCACGGTCTGAGGCTGGGAATTGAACTCCAGACCTCGTAATTGTGAGGCAAGCGCTCAACCACTGAGCGATCCCGGCATCCCCTAATTTATACTTTTAAGTATGGATCATCATCTATAATGAAGAAAATTCATGAAACCTACATCCTATCTATTATAAGAGGCAGTGCCAGTTTTTATGTGATGATATTCAGCAAGACTTCATTTATCCAGCTTTGTCCAAAAGTATAGTCATTGAATATAAATACCTAACACTTTAAAGTTTTTAAAACTTTTGTGGATACAAACTTTTCTGAAATACATTATAAGCATCATTACCATTAAAAAAAAAAAGGCTTTACCACACAAGAGTATATTCTAGTAAAATTAGGATCATTGTAAACACCAGCTGTGGTACTGGACAGTTAAAAAATGAAAGCCTCAGAAATCATGTTTCCATCCCAAAACTGGTTTTCTCACTTGTTAAATCAGTAACCTTAATTTTGTAAATAATACCTATTTCTTATTTATGCCCAACCTCCAATCAGAATGGATTAGAAATGGTTATGACAATGTGTATATTAAACAATGCATGCACATGTCTGGAACTCAGAGAAGTGTAGGATAGAGGTAAACATTTGTGGATCTTCCACATATCTATATAATTGAGGCTGTAAGTCAGTATTGAGTGAGAAGGGGAGAGTGCCTAGCAGGGGTGGCAAACCTATGGCACGCGTGCCCAAAGTGGTACGTGGAGCTGTGAATACCATTTAAAAAATTATTGTTTATGCTCTTGTAGACATAAAAATAATCAATACCTCTGTCTCACTTGATGGGTTGGCACGCGAGTCGAGCGAGTATACTCTTATTTCATAAACTTTGGCACTCAATCGCCAAAAGGTTCGCCACCCCTGGCCTAGAGGAACTAACTCTAATTCTAATATTTCAGTAGAAAAGGAAGAGCTTGCATAGGAGCAGGGAAGATGCCTGAACGATTAAAGGAAATGAGGAAACGACCTCTCAGAGTCAAAAGGAAGGGAGCAGAAATGTCAGCAACATCAGAATCTGCCAGGGAGTCCAGTAAAATGAGTACTGGGAGAATCCATTGAATTTCTCAAGTTGGGGGTCACTCTGTGCAACAGTGGTACCAGGAGTGGATTGAGGAATTAGAGGAAGAAAACTGAGCATAAAAATTTGACTTTGAAGCCACAAGAAGAATGAAGTTATATAAAATAAACTAAGCATAATTCTTTGAGAATACATATGATTAAGGGACAAGAGAAAAAAGAGAAGAGAAAAAGGATGAGCATCAGGAAAGTTCAATCAGAGAACAAACAGTAGGAAATTTCTAGAGAGAGGGATCCCCAACAGTGCTGAATGCAAATGATGGAGAGATCAAATAGGATGAGACCTGAAAATAAGCCAAAGAAATCTGACTCCTAGTAGGTGATTAATAATCCTTAGAGAATGGATCTGTTGAGATGCTGAGAGTGTGCACCTAGATTGCAGTAACCTAACAAGGATGTGACATGACAGGTATGAAAATGATCTGCTAAGAATAATTCTGCCTTCACCACATTTGTCAGGAAAAAATGTTGAGGAAAATAAGAACATTTGTTTTGACGTCAGAAAAAAACTGACGGTACCTTTAAAAGTAAGATTGGAAGGCGAATGGTATTGTCCTTGTGGTCTGTTTTTTGTTTGTTTGTTTGTTTTTGCTTTTAGGACAGGGCACAATGAGCAGGCTTGTAAGATGGGAGAAAGGTGTAGGGATCGGAATAATTGAAAATAGGAAAAATGCAGGGAAATTGGTGGAGCATGACCCAAGGATGGAGGAAGGAAATGAGGTTCCAGAGGTTTAGCCAGGAGAGAAGGGATATTTACTTTTTTGGAACAGAAACCCTGGAGAGAATTTGGGTAAAAATTAATCCATAAGGAGTTTGGGGAACAAAAATTTATGGCAGTTCAAATTGAACTTCAACTTCTGTCATAAACCTTCATTAGTCTAGGGTCTAGGAAAGGGAAGAGGAGTGGTGTGTTTTCTCCAGACTCGGGGATTCAACAGGCGGATGAAGTGGGAGGACGAGAAGGTGAGGAAACCAAAAGTGTCTGGTATTTCTCATCATAAGGTCTTTTTCTGTAACTGTTAATGATGATGCATCTTAAAACTCAGCTGACACTTAAAGTTTTTAGTAGTGTAATTGGACAGTCCTTAGAATATTTTTCTTCCACAATCATGTGTCCTTAAATTGGCACCAACACTTATACTTCCTCAAATGGAACTGTCATGAGGCTGTCTTGGCCTCATTTTCTAGGAGTTCCCTCATCTGTCTTTTGCAAAAGCCACAGAGAAACTGTGCCATTTTCATAGAATATCTGTGAACCTAAAAGAGAAATATATTTTTTCCAGAACTTAACCTCTTGGATGACAAAACTCAGGAAACACATTAAAGTCAACAGGTAATAAATTTGGTTTTTAGTGTTCCAGAAGGCAGGAATTCCTGAGACATGTGTTCCCGATACCTTGACCATGTTTCCATCATTGGCCTCACTGAGGGAGAAAGTCAGACCAGTCATACCCTTTTTAATAAAACATATTCTGACTCTTGGACTTTGTGGGGTAGTAGAACTATTCTGTGGAAAAAATTATAGCTAGGTATATATCACATGTATACCTTGTTTTAAAAGCTATAAGAGAAAGGCTCCTGTAAGTACAGTAAGACTTCATTTTTCTAGAGCTCATATATTCAACTCTTGGGAATACAGTCAAGAAAACGTAACCCAGAATATCTTCTAAGAGCCAGAATAGATGCTGTAAAATCTGTGCTATAAATTCATGCACTTTACTCTTTACATTTGAGAAAGTTCCTACGAGATTATCTAGAGTCTATTTGTTCTTTCTTAGTTTAGACATAATCATAACAAAGTGTGTAGAGCTAGAGCACATAATATTTTGGGACAAGGAGCAGACTGATATCAATAAAATGTACAAGCATCAAGAAAAGAAGAGCCCCTCCCCACAAAGAAAAACAGCTTTCTAAAATCTTATTGGACAGCCAAGACACTTGATTGAAATCATTATTATAGAACCTAATAGCTCCATGCTGCTCATTGGCCCTCACAGTCTGGATGGAACCACCATGCACTCCTCAATACACTCAGCATTCCTTTCCAATTCTTACGATCCTATTTACTTTTCTATTTATAATCATCTCCCCAGAGAAGTACTTTATGGTCTCTAAACTGACCTCCTCGCCTCTGGATCAAACCATTCAAGGCCATCCTCTTCATACATAAGTCTGATTTTTTTATTTTTTAATTGTTTTTGACAGAGAGAGAGAGAGAGAGATACAGAGATACAGAGACAGAGAGAACTGAACTGGGGGCACTTCCCAGCTCAGCACATGGGTCCGCATGGGCCGGGGCCGGGACTCGACCCTCGGTCCCTGGTGCTACAAAGTGAGCACTTAACCCACTGAGCCATCCCGGCTTCCCCCATAAGTCTGATTTTGTCCATCCAAAATTTAAGACAAATAACAGTGCTTGATGAGGTTAGGGTCTGGGAAATTTACATCTCTATGTCACAGTTATCTCACAGTGATGCCTGATAAGTAGCATTCAGGAGTAATTTCTGTTCCCACCTTTAAGCTTGGTCATTTCTTAAATATCTGCATTAGAGGAAACAAGCAATGGTTAGTATAATCAAAAACAGGAGATGAGATGGCCTTTAATTATTTTTTTTGTTTAGGCTTTGGAATACTTGATTCATTTTACAGTGTATTTATCTCTCCCAGCATATTTCCTTAGACTAATATTAAAATAAACTTGCATGTCCTGACAGTAATTCGTTAAGAGCAGGAAGTGGGAGCTCCAGAGTCAGGGGCAAAGGGGATATATTAGCGTGAGGAAAATGCTCATGGAATGGATTATCCACATGGTGATATTAAGAAAGGACTATCTACAATGGCAAGACAATTGTTTTTACGTCATACAGACTACTTACATATCCATGCATCATAGGTTGCTTGCTTGTGTATAAGATGAATGCACTCTACATATTTGGTACATTCTGTTTTTGTGAGAATATGCTAGATCTTTCTGCCATTTTATTACAGCCACAGAATGCTCCCTGTGGATTCAGAGAAATGATAGAGCTCACTGGTGTCTATGTGTAGTTAGTTGGATGATTTACCTGGCCTATAATAAGCTTCAGTTTAAGCAGAGGCTGTCGTGTAAGGGCAGGTGACTGCCTGGTGAGTCTTATTCTGTCTACGTTCTGAGAAACTGCATCTTGAATTGCTTTTCATCTACCAACAAAACACATGTATTAAAATGAACATTTTCCTAATGATAGATATCTATTAAGTGCATATATCATCATGAGTCATGATGTTTGTAAATTTATTGCTATGAGCCACATCTGCAATTCAAGATAGCTATGGGGAGTGTGGATCAGTTATTGTGTGTGGGCACTTACTGAACTTAAAAGGAAATTTGAAGTTGCTGTTTCTATAGTAACCACAGCTTAGAACATTTCGGATTCACATATATTGATACATTTAAATCAAACTCCCATATACAAATATGGTGTGATGGGTTTAGAGTTGCTATGGAAATTGAGTCTAAGCTTTCTCTTTTCTGAGGGACTTCAGTGTTCTAGACTTAAAATCAAATTAATAGAAATACTTATAAAATGGTTTCAAAAAGGAAACAACCTAAGAAATATAACAATAAAGTATTTGAACAATTATAATTAAATCCCTAAATGTAGACAGACTTAAATAAATCCTAACAGTGTTTTTCAAAACCTGTACTGAATATGTGAATGCTCTCCTTCTCGATTATTGTTAATTTGGGGTTTTCCAAGGCTGTTCATACAACCTTAACAAGGTGACCATGTTTATTGGTTTATTCGTTTAGCAGTGTTTGTGCACTTGTAATCAAAGTAAGCATCACCTGTCACCTGCTGTGGGAAAAGATGAGTTACTTTTACTTTCCCAAAAAGTTTGTTGTGTTGTGTTGTGTTGTGTTGTGTTGTGTTTTTTAGGAGAGGCAGTGAAATATAGCAGTTTATAGTGATTTTTATCCTTGTTCTGATCTTGATTTTATGGCCCAGAATACAGTCTTTCTTGGCCAATATATTACATGATTTTAAAAGAATGTATGTTCTACAGGTGTTGATTGTATAGTGTTTTAGAAATACATTAGTAAATAGATCAAGGTAGTAATGGATAGTGTTACTAAGATCCTCTGTTTTTATTGATTTTTTTTAATTGTCCAGTTATGACAATTGCTGCAAAGAGGATATTAGCATTGATTATGGCATTTGTTTCTTCCTTAGTTCTCTCAATTTTTGTTGCCTGTATTATGTAAGGCTCTGTTATTAGGTGTATACATAATTATGATTAAGTCATCCTGATGAATTCACCTTTGTATTTGATGAGATTTCCTTCTTTTGCATTTGGTAATACTCTTTGCCTTAAAGTTTATTTTATCTGATTGAATGTAGCCACTCCAATTTTCTTATGCTTTCTGTTTGCCTGGTATATCTTTCTCCATGATAGGTAAAATTTCCACCTGTCTTTTTCTTTATATTTAAAGTATGTCCCTTGTAAACAGCATATAATTGGGTCTGGTGTTTTTATTCATTCTGATATTCTCTGTACATTGGAGTATCCAATCCATTACACCTTATTGCAGTTACTGATTTGGTTGCATTTAGATCTGCCATATTATCATTTGTTTCCTGCTTGTCCCTTCTTCTGTTCTTTGTTTCTCTATTTTGCCTTTCTTGTTGTCTTCTTGATTTTAAAAATATTTTTAGTATTCCATAGTAATTTATTGCCTTTTTAACTATACCTTTTTGCATTAATTTTTTTAGTGGTTGCTCTTTGGATTACAATATACCAGTATATTTTTTCACAGTGTATTTAAATGCTTCATATAAAATAGAACCCTGGCAATCCTTCTCCCTCTGACCTTTCTTATAGTTGGCATATGTAGTACACATATATACATTATAAACCCCACAAGAAAATGTTAAAACTTTTATTTTAAACCAACACTGTCCAATACAATGGCTTTTGAGCACTTGAAATGTACTTGTTCTACATTAAAATGTGCTGCATGTATAAAATGAATCCTGGCTATAGAAGACTTAGTGTGTGTGGTGGTGGGGGGGGAGAATATAAAAACATCTAATAATTTTTGTATTGATTACATAGATAAATTATACTCTGTATATTTGCATATGTTAAAATTAAGGTCTAAAGTTTTTTTAATGTTGCTACTGGAAAATTTTAAATTACATGGTTTACATTATATTTCTACTAGGCAGTACTGCTTTAAACAGTCATATAGATTTTAAAGAAATTAAGGTGAAAAATTGTTTCTTTTTCATGTTTTTATCATTTCCAACGTTCTTCATTAGTTTCTAAACACCTGAGTTCTCTGCTGGTTTTATTTCTCTTCAGACTGAAGAATTTTGTTTAGCATTCTCATAGAGCAGGGCCAGTGGCAACAAATCCTTCTAGTTTTCTATTTTCTGTAAAAGTCTTTATTTCACCTTCATTCTGGAAGGGTATTTTCCCAGAGAAAGAATTCAGGCTGATCTTTTCTTTTTCTGTCTCTAAACACTTTAAAAATGTTTGTCTGTGGCCTCGGGAGATAAGCAGAGCGTGCTCATTCTAATCATTCTTCCCTTCTGTGTACTTTGTTGTTCTTCTCCAGAATCAGGCAAGGCTCTCTCGTTATCTTGGGTTGTGGACAGTGTGGCCGTGATGTGCCTAATCATGGTTCTCTTTGAGTTTATCTTGTTTTGGAGTTTATGAAACTTAAATCTGTAGTTTATGTTTCTGACCATATTTGGGAGTTTTTCAATCATTATTTTTTCAAATACTTTTTCCTCTCCATTCTCTCTGTTGTATCCTTCTGGGACTTCATGTATCCATGTTTGAGCTTTTTAGCTTATCCCCCAGGCCCCTGAGGCACTTTTCCAGTATTCTCTCTTTTGTTTAGATGGTTTCTATAAATATACCTTCAAGTTTACCCTCTTTTTACTCAGTCATCTCCATTTACTATGGAGCTTTTTAAAAATATTAGCTACTGTATTTTTTTTTCAGTTGTAAATTTTCCTTTGTTTCCTCGTCTGAGATTCCCTACCTTTTCATTTATTGTGAGTGTACTTTACTGCACTGGGCAGTAAGGATAGCTGCTTTCAAGTTTTTATCTGCTAATTCCACCATTCTGACCATCTCACAGTTGTCATCTGCTGATTATTCCTTTGAAAATATGTCACATTTTCCTCACTCTTCATATGTTGAATAATTTTGGATTGTATCCTAGACATTGTGGTGTCATGTTGTGGAGACTCTGGATTTTGTTATATTGCTCCAAAGAGTGTTGATGTTTTTGATTTAACAGACACTTAACTCAGAGTCCAAGTAAAAAATATTCAAGAAGTTAAGTTCCACTCAAGGGGTCCTAATCTTGGCCTCAGGCCTGTGCCTTTACATAGGACTTTCTTTTTCTTACAATCCTCAAAATGTAAGTCTTCATTTGCCTTTTGAAGAACTCCAGCCTTTAAATACAAATGTTGGTGTCACCCCAAAGCCTTTATTTAGTCCAAGGAATTTGTTTTCCCATGTCTTCTCTTTATACTAGTTAGTCCATGATGGCATTTGACTCCCCAGGTAGAGGTACCGGTACCCTTCTTGTCCCTTCATGGTCTCCCTACCAAGGTGAGATCTGTTTATTCTTATAACTTTCCAGTGTGTACCTGCTTAACACTGCTATGTCACAGTCCCCAGCCACCTAACCACATACCTACACTCTAGGGTCAAATGTTAATTTTAACAGATCATGCAATATCAGCTCAAAATAAGAGATGCATCTTTCTTGCCAGTGTCATAATTATCAAGACTGCTTTTCAGATATATGTTAGCACTTCTCATTATTATGTGAACAATGTCTTCTATCCTTCACTCAATCTCTGCCCTATATCTGCATTGCATCCCCTTGGCGTGTTTATATTATAATAAGAAACCATCCCATTACTAAGGTGCATACCAGTTAATGGCTATTCTCTTGGCTACATTTAGACCTGCAGAAAATGGCCCAATTAAATTCTTAAAGGACATTCCTTACTCCCTGAAAGAAGAGGAATATTGGTGGTTTTGTTCCTCCAAGTACACATCTACCATATGTAAGATATATAGGATACAGTGCTAGGCATTGGGATACTTTTCTTCTTAAAGAATAATTAAAACTGCATTTTCCTACCTATAATAAACTGAACAGTGCTCTGCCTTAACAAGATACTGAATATCTGTGAGTTTGGATATTAGGTACAGACAGGAGCAGAGAGTTATGAAAAATTCAGGAGTTCCAAATAGGAGTCTTCTGGCAGTGCCTGTGGAAAAACCCAAGGGCTCCTTCCTAAGAGCCATGTAGTTTTCATTTCCATCCCAATTCACTTGCTTACTGTTATTTTTAATGATTTTGGCTTCTTTGAATGAAAAGGATGTCATCGTCTCCTTTAAAACTAGAATTTTTTAAAGCTTAGAGATCAAAACCAACAAACTGTTGTGGTATTGTTACTGTGTAACTCTTTACATCTAGTGTGAATAGAACTTTTTCATGAAAGTTAAGGAGAACATTTAAAGTATAGGAGGAGTCATCAGTTATAGAGGGAGTTAGCAAATATTTATTGAGGACATACTAAGTGCCAGCTTTTACTCTAAGCACGTAAAATGTATTAGCTCAGTTTAGCTTCACAACAATCGTAAATGGTAGATGGTATCATTACTTCTATTTTAGGCTTAAGGAAACTGAGGCACAGAGAGGTTCAGTAACTTGCCAGCATCTCACATTTGAAGTAGGGAGCCTAAGATTTGAAGCTTGACCCTGTGATTCCTGAGCCCATCCTCTTTAACCATTATAATTAGATCGCCTCTCTCAAATGCCATGGACATGGTCTTGTTTTATGCTCGTCTCCTCTCCACAGTATACTGAGCCACAGTCAATTTTCACAAACCAAATTCAAAGTCCACAGTGTATGGAGAACATTACAGGCTCTGCAGTCTTGGGAAGACTTAAAACAGAGCCCGTGTTCTTCTATCTGGATCCAGTTTTGTTTTGTTTTTTTAATGGTAATAATATTTTTAAGTTGAACAACATTCCCATTCATCCTTGCAGCAGGCTCTTGAGTGAGAGTTATCCACATATATAAATGCAAGCACTTTAAACCCTCTGGTATCTGGCCTCTTTTATCAGCTCCAAAGCAGAACTCTGTATAAAACACAGAATACTGAGGCCTTGATTGGTAGGATTACTAATCTCTGATTCCTTCATTGTTCAATTCAAATAATTCTCTAAGTATGGTCTAAGTGATTTCAAAGTGAAGACTAAGCCCCTCAGACAAAACTGGCATGTATTTAAGCATGCCATACTCTGTCCCCTACACAGGACTTTGCAGAAGAGGCTGATGGCCTTCATTGGTGTCTCACCTGCATCTGGGAAGCAAATCCTTCTTGCATTGGGTCCTTTTATAGCCAGCACTAGCTCATTCTCATACAGCTTCTTCCTTTATGTGTTGAAACATTAAGGGGCTCTGCATCTAAACCCCACATGTTATTCTGATGGGTCACCCCTTCTCTCTCCATAGGTAGAATAACTTGGTATTTGGTTTCTTGGCCTTGCAATAAAACTTTTCAGGCCTCAAAAGGCAGCGACTTAGCATGAATTGTTTCCATAAGCAGAATATCACAGGTCACCAATGAATCTAATTTTATTAGTGCCTTTCTTTCTTTGTCACATTGTGTGTGGGTTGGGAATAGAAAACAGTTTCAACTTGAATAATTTTCTAGACTCTTTTTGAAATGGGTGAACTGAACAACCAACCAATTCTCTCTGGTTTAATCATTGTTTCCCCATTGTCTAAAATAGGAGTCTCCAAACTACAGCCCGCAGGCCAGATGCGGCCCGCGAGGCCCTCTCATCCGGCCCGTAGAGATCTTTTTATCTGAATAAAATAATGTTAAATAAATAATTAAAAACAACATCTATGTTTTGATTCTTTTTTATTTGGCCCCCAAACTGCTGTTTGATAGTTAATGCGACCTGCAGGCTGAAAAGTTTGGAGTCTAAAACATAGAAGGTTCCTATGTAGTATGCGTTTACTTGATTTAAATTGAATCACTGCACTGTCCATTTGGATCAAGGAAAATGCAGAATTTAAGCCAACACGTGGCTGTTAAGTTCTCTCTAATGGTCTCCATCCCCTGAGGAGCCCCTTACACTGGAGCTTAGAAAATAACATGGTGCAGTATACAGTAGCTCAGACATATTTCTTACACAACATTTCCTGCTTATTGGATTTTTTTCCCTCTTTTGTGAAAGCTTTACTTGAATTCTCATTCAGTTAGTGTTTCAATAAATGTTTGTTAAGTCACACTAAGAGGTTTTGGGGAAACACAATCATTCAGGGAAGTTACGGTCTAGTGAGGAAACCTGACAATAAATGGGCAATGACAGCAAAGCGAGGTAAGTGCTGTAGGAAGACCACCTGAGCTGGCCTTGTATACTCTAGAAAGAGCGTTGCAAGCAGAAAGAACAGAATGTTGAAGTTGGGAGACAGTGTTCTATCTTCAGGGAAGTGTGTTTTGTTCTGTATGAACATTGAGATATGAGGCTGCAGAGGTGAGCAGGCAGGGCCCTGTGTAATGGATTAAGAGATTGTATTCATGTTCTGTTGCTGAAAAAGAATTACTGCAATTTAGCAGCCTAAAACATCACACATACATTGTCTATAGCATCTAAAGTCCAGACACAGCTTTGCTGTGTTATCTGCTTTGGGGTCTCACCAGGTTGCAATCCCAGTACCTGCTGAGATCGTGGGCTAATAGAGGCTCAACTAGGGACAGCTGCCTTGGGTTGTTGGCAGTTTTCTTAAGGCTGCAGGATTGAGGCTTCTGTTTCTTACTCACAGCTGCTCAGTTCCTAGAGGCTACCTGCAGTTCCTTGCCATGTTGATGTTTTCCAACATGGGTGCTTCCTATATGGCATCTTACATCTTCAAGGCCAGTAGGCCAGTGTCTCTTCCAGTGTATCTCCCAGCAAAACAGTTAATATAGGGTGCTGTAATTATGGGGGTGACATCACATCACTTTTGCCATATTCTGTTGGTTAAAAGCAAGTCACAGAGATCCTACTCACATTCTAGCGGAGACCACACACAGGTGGGAGCACCAGGAGGTAGAGATCATCAGACATGTGTGGGGTCACATTGGATCTGTCGGTCATAGAGGTTTATGCTTTCTAATGGGGACTGTGGGGAGTCATTGAAAGGCTTTAAGCACCGGTTTGCTCTGTGGTATAGAGAACATGTGGAAGGGGTATAGTTGTAATCCAGAAGACTAACTAAGAAGCTGTTGCAGCAAACCATGTGGGAGAGGGTGGCCTAAACAAAGGTTGTGGCCTTGTGGGTTTATAGAGACTTTAAGTAGGTATAGTCAACATAACTTGATGATGATTGGATATGAGAAATAAAGGACAGTGGCGGTCAAGGATAAATGACAAATTTCTAGCTTGGTGGTTGGTTGGTAGAAGCAGAGAACTCTGAAGCAGGAGCCAATTGGAGTAGCGGAGAGTGGATAATTCTAGTGGGGCTTTGCTCCCGATCTCCCTTGTCTGATGTCTGAACTGTTCTGTGGCCTCAGATCACAGCTCTCTGCAGGGGAGTCTGGGTAAGATAATGTTAATGGAGGATAACAGGCAACCACCAGAAAAACAGCCTAAAGCACTGGTCTTGCCATGGTAAATAATAGGGACTGTGAACATCCTAAAGCAATTAAGTACTTGTGTTCCCTCAAAATGGCCATATACGCTTATAAGCTTTTTGCCTGAAGGACTGCTGTATGCTGGGAGTGCAGTGACCCCCATGATGTCACTGCCGTGCTTATGCCTCTGAGTCTATTCTCAGGGGGCTGGTTGATGTTGGGCTCTTTCAATCACCAGCTTTCCTCACTGCTGCAGTAAACAGGTGACAGGGTGCACCTTTAAATTATTGTTGGGGTTCTGGTGTACATTGTGTTCATGGGCATGAGGGATCCTCACCCATTTTGAACTGAGATGGTGATTGGTTAGCAGCTAATGTGTTTCAAACACACTTAATTTTCTACCAAGACGTGAGAGGTATGGAAAGTCAGAAGTTTATTTGAAGAAATATACACTGTGTTCAAATATCTAGAAGTTAAATCCTTGAGCCATTTCAAGATGAGGAGTTCTTTCCTGCATTATTTTTTCCCTATGAAAAATTCTCTGAAACCAGAGTGACTCAAGCAGAGCCTGGAAAATACTGGATAATCACGTGATGGCTAAAAATAAGCACCTCATCTCCAGCAGGAACAGTAACCAGGGCAGAAGTAACTCGGTCCGTGGAGGCTCACACTGGCTGGACATGCTCCGTGGAGTCAGGCCCGCTTGCCTATCGCAGGGGCCTGCTTTGTGACCACCGGTCAGGAAGGGGACCTCAGGCACCACTAGCACTCACACCCTGGCTAGGCCCCTGACATCCCAGGGCAGAGCCAGTTGTCACACTGTGTGATGACCCTTGAGCAGTGGATGGGGAGGGCTACCAGCTGACTCATAGCGCTTGTCACTGCCTACTTTTCCTTCAGCCCTCTCCTTGGAAGGAATCAATAGCTGACTCTGTTGGTCACAGAGTCATTGCTAATAACATTACAGAATGTAGGCTGTGTGAAATGGCTGGAATTTGGTGCCGGATTTATAGGGTATATATTGGGTTTTCTGAGCGATAGCATTGCATATGCTTTACCAACAACAATATGAAACTTGTCTTGAGCACTCATGGCTCATACCCCAGGGATGACCGCAGTAGCCTCCTACCTGGCTATTCTGTGTCTCTCCTCACCCTCCCTACAGCCTGTTCTCCTTTTAAAACCCAAGTCAGTTCATGTTTCTCTTTTGCTCCAGACCCTGCAGCAGCTTCCCTTTTCCCTTAGAATGAAAGCCGGCCTCCTGTGCGGTCTGTGTGGTCCCACGTGACCTGCCTCCTCCTCCTCTGGTAGCTCTCAGGCCCACTGTCCTGCAGTGCCAGCATCCGGCCTGCCCCTGAACAGCAAGGCAGAGCCTCAGAGCTGGCACTAGGCCTTTCATCTGCCTGGTACACGCTGCTTCCACTGCCCACAGGGCCAACTTCCTCACCTCCCTCCAGTCTTAACTCAAATCTAACTTTGTCCATGAGACCTTAAGGAAGTAAAAGTTGCTCTTGCAACTGCCATGTCCCTTGTGGGGCCCCTGGAAGTTGTAACTGTGGAGTTGTTACAAGAGATGCTGGCTTCTGGGAAGCACAGGTCTTTCAAGTCAGAGTACCCACTACAGGCCTGGTCTGACTCTTGCCTCCTTGTGTCTGTGACAGACTTGCACCAAGGACTCAGTGTTCCTGACACCATCCCTCTGAGTGGCCTTGGGCTGAGTGTGGCCCTTAGAAGACCTGTGGGTCTGAGTGAAGAGGTGAGACTAGAGAAGACCTAGGGTGGATGCTCAGACCTTCCCTGAAGTTCTATTTAAAATTGCCACCAACCTGCCCCCTATGCGACACTCCTTATGCCTGCCCTACGTTTTGCTTTGCCATAACATTTACCTTCTGGTTTACTAGGTCACTTACTAATTTATTACATATTGCTTATTATTTAATTCCCCCCATTAAAATGGAAATTCCACAAAGACAGGCATCTTCTTTGTTTTGTTCATTGTTTTATACAGTATTAAGCCCCTATTGTATGCCTGTAGCTTGCCAGGTTTAATATTTGCTGTATGAATTAATGAATTGGGATAATTTTAGAAGAAGCACAGAGACTTGAGCTACAGCAGACTGATTTTCAAGAGAGAGAGAGTACATGGAATAGGGGGAATCTATGTCTTGGAGCCCATTGATAAGTTACTAGTTAATACATTTTTATAAATATTTTCTTTAAATGAGTCTCGTTTCCTTATATTCCACAGTTTAGTTTTATTTTGCTAGTGTCTAGGAATGGGAAACCTATGTACTTTTTTCATCATTAGTTGATGAGTAACAATAATGTAAGCTAACATTTATTGAGCACTATATGCCAAGCTCTTCTGTAAGAGCTTTTCATGTATTAAATCAATAGTCCCCAACTTTTTTGGCACCAGAGACTGGTTTTATGGAAAAAAATCTTTCCATGGACTAGGGCGTAGGAGTGGGGGGATGATTCCAGGATGATTTGAGCACATTACACATTTATTTCTATTATTATTATTATTATTATTATTATTATTATTATTATTATTATAACTACTACTACTACTACTACTACTACTACTACATTGTAATATATAATGAAATAATCACAAACTCACTTGCCACTGTAAGGCTTGCCACTAGATGCAGCTTGTCACTTGCCACTCACTGATAGGGTTTGATAAGAGTCTACAAGCAACTGACTTATTATGGTCTCTGTGCAGTGAAACCTCTCTGCTCATTTTAATCTGTATTTGCAGCTGCTCCCCAGTGCTAGCATCACCACCTCAGCTCCACCTCAGACCATCAGGCATTAGATTCTCATAAGGAGTGCACACTCTAAATCCCTCACATGCGCAGTTCACAATAGGGTTTGTGCTCCTATGAGAATCTAATGCGCTGCAGATCTGACAGGAGGTGGAGCTCAGATGATAATGCAAGTAATGGGGGGTGGCGGTAAATACAGATGAAGCTTTGCTTGGCCTGCCTGCTGCTCACCTGCTGTGTGTCCCAGTTCTTAACAGGTCATAGACCAACACCAGTCTTTAGCCCAAGGGTTGGAGACTCCTGTATTAAATCATGTATTCTTCCCAACTCTGGTAAGTAGGTACTGCTATTTCTATCTTAAACACAGAAATCCAAGTTGCAGCAAGTGATACCACCACCCAGCAAGTACAGAGTCAGGATTCCTATGAAGGCCACCTGACTGCAGGGCCCCCACTCTTAACTACTGCCTCCATTATGGGCAAGAGGGATACCCCTCCACACGAGGTCTGCATTCCCACGGGGTTAATGTGCTCCATGCTCAGCTGTATGGGCCCAAGCTGCTCAAAGGAGGAGCCTGCCTGCTTTTATGAACTGACACTGAAGGAGCAAAAAGGAAGATCCAAGCTTTGCCAGGGGCTGCACTACTAGGACAGAAGCCTAAGGGCTGTGAACAACTAATTTCAGGACAAAAGAGCCAACCTCAACGATTTCATGAGTCAGAGCATCCTGGAACCCTATTAAAATTCCATTTGGACTGAACTCTGGCCACCAAGGTGCTTTTTTGTTTGCCTCAGAGAAAATTACAGAGTACACTGTGAAGGAATGGAGCCACTTTTGACGAGAAGGATTAGATTCAATTGGCAGTAATCAGAATTGTGTGGGAGATATCAGTCATGGTGCAGTATGATAGCTCGCATGTCAGGGTAGTCACTTAGAAGACCCTCCTTCTGTGGGAATTCTCGTCAGTGCAACCCCATTCCCTTTCCCCCAGCACTGGCCTCATGTACTCATTTATTTAACCAAACTCAGCTCAGTTAAAAAATAAAATCTATTTGTCAGGGTAAAGGGGACACAGAAGTAATGTCAGATCCATTCACAATCAACAGATAAAACTAGATTAGATATATCTTCTGTCATGTTTCATGTGTTCTGTGGGGTTTTGTTTTTTATTGAGATATAACTGACATATAACATTTCGGTGTACAACTCAATGATTCAGTATTTGTATATATTGCAAACTGATCATCAGAGTAAGTCTAATTAACATCCATCACCACATACATACACATTCTTTTCTTGATGATGGTAACTTCTAAGACCTACTCTATTTGCAACTTTTATATAATGCAGTGTTATTAACTGTAGTCAACATGCTGTACAATATATCTCCATGACATTTTTAAAATTTATTGTTTTAAGAGAAGGAGAGCGACAGAGAGAGAGAGAAGCAGGGAGGACCCAGAGCAGTCTCCATAGTTGCACATCATTAGCTGTGACATGGTTTCATTCCACACAGGTGGGTGTGGGGCCGCACAGGGTGCGAACTAAACCAGGGGCCTCCTGCATGGGAAGCAGGAACCTTTGCCACCGAGCTATCCCAGCTGTTACCATTGTGCCCCAGTTCATCATATGGGGTTTGCACAGGCCAGGGGTGAGAATTGAACCCAGGACCTCATGATTGCAAGGCAAGCGCTCCACCTGCTAATCTATCCTGGCGTCCCACCCATGACATTCATTTTATAACTGGGAGTTTGTATCTTTGACTACTTTCACCCATTTCACCTCTATGGGGTTTTTAATTAAGTGAGGACTCAAAGGTAAAGGGAATATTTTCTCAAAGTAGGGGATGATCAGAAGAGTGGTTGCTTTCTTTGTGTGTTGTGTGTGTGTGCACACGCGCACACGCACATGTTTTTAATGTCTCTGTGGTTCTTGTCAATAGTATTAATGTCATATTTTTAGCTCTTCTGTTTATGATTCTGGCAGACAGAATATGGCAGATTATGTAGGAACAATTTCTAAATTCCTTCAGAGCTCTGTCCATGAAGGATAAGCCAAGCACAGTGCTTTTATTTGCTTCATCATTCTGAATTCCTTGGGCCTCTTATGCCCAAAATGTAGCATTTTCCATAGACGTTATGCAAGCTACTAATTATTGACATTAGACACAGTGATGTTCTGGCTTCACTAAGGCAATGAATCAGGCCACTCTTTGTTTTTTACAACTATGGTTAAAATGTCTTGGAATCATATTTATACCCCAAATCTTAAAGGCATTAATTAAGACACAACTGCTCAAAGAGTAGCATTATAAATCATGTTTATATCCAGTGGGTAAAGTCAGAGAATTACAGGGGCTTGTACAGAATTTATGTCTTATTTTTCTCTGCTTCTGAAACTCTGTTTTATTTTGAAAGAGAAAATTAAGGAGGGAGAGAAAAGCTTGAGGGAAAAACAATTCTTGTAAAACAGGGCTACCACCAATTATGTTCTCAGGACACCATAAAATGCAGCTTGAAAAAAATTTTTTGAAATGTTTGATAGCTGCAAGGAAAAAAAAAAATCTACACCTGTATTATAGCCAAAGTAGCTGCATTCTCTTTTTAAACCATTATGTACGTGTTTTTCACATAATCATCATTGAGCCAAGGGTCATGGAAAGGCAGACTGAAATCAGCAATAGAGTTGGGGCATTCTAGGAAGCAGGAAGACCACTATTGAGGACCCCACTGTCAGGATTGGACGCTATCAAGGATGTTGTTGGGTCACTTCACAAAGTTGGAATACAAACGGTAGTTTACATAAAAGTATTATATCAATGTTAAATTCACTGACATTCATAACTCTACAGTTTCCTGATACCATCCTTATTATGGCAACCCAAGAAAGTAATAAAAGAATATTTATTTGGCACACACACCCCCCACCCCCACCCCACAAAGCCAGTGCACTTAGAGAATGGCTATTTGAAAAAAGACAAGACTTTTAAAGCAAATAAGCAAAAACTGTTAACGGTCTAATTAGGGTGATATATTGTAGTATATTGTCTGCTCTTATTTATTCTAAAAAGTAAACCATGAAATCACTAAGCATACTGAACAATGGTTTCATTTTCATTGTTATAAATTTTAGTATTTCGTATTTCTTAATGTCTGTAAATCATGTGATAGCTGTGAGGGGTAAATTGCTCCCATATCAATTATAGTTTGTGATGATTTGAAGTGCTCACTGTACAGTCTTTTGAAACTGAGCTTTTTAGTTGAACCCTTAATTGCATGTTTTTCAAAACTCTAAACTTCTGAAGATCTGCCTCTTGTCTTCCCAGGTCTTTAATTTCTTTGCATTTATTCATTACAGGGTATAAATAAATGTACAGTTAACTCATGTTCATCTCTCATATCCTCATTCATCCGATGTTTATTTCCTTTTATTATCCATTTCTTTCTAAACAATCAGAATTTTAAAACCTCCCAATTTTAAATTTCAAATACTAATTACTTAATGGTTCTATTATCAAATTTTCCAAATATGTTTTCCATCCCTTTCTCATCCTGAACCGCACCCCGTTAGGGACTGTCGGGTGGGCAGGCGCTATTCTTTCGCCCCGCAGGTAGCCAGCATGGGCCAAACCACCTCTTCTCCACCATCCCCACTCTGCCCGCAGCAGAGGACACCAAGCCTAATATGCGTGGCTTTCATTTTTTTATCTCAGATTGTTCCCCAAGCTGCCTGCCTAGGTGCCAGCGTGAAAGATCTGGGGCTCTGAGCCCCAACTGACCTTCACAGGATCCGTGAAACACAGATGCCACTTTAAGACTAAGACTGAACCGCAGTTTGACAAGACGACACCCACCCACCCACCCCCACAGCCCCACCACCACCACCACCACCACCACCACAAGCATATTTGAGTAGCCAGGGATGTTTTTCCTCAAGAAAAAACAAAACAGGTTTTCTTGTGAGGCCTCCTGCCGCCGGAACTGCAACAGCGGTCACTGCTGTCAGTAACTGCGGCCAGCTACCCTGGCCTCTGCCGGAAGCCACACGCAGTGCGTCTCCCATGGCTATTTTCCTCCAGCTTCTTCTGCTTATTTATGATTTCCTTTCCCTAATAACTGGGCCTTGCGTGGGTTGCCATGTCCCCATCTACTTTGACTTCATACCAAACATTTCAGCTTTTTTTCAAGCTGCACTTGATGATGTCCTGAAAATACAATTATAAGACCATGCGTGTGTCTGGTGAACCGACTCAGTTATTACAACCAGCCATGTCATGGTTGCTGACCTGCTTAGGGAGGACCGCCTGGGCGATGCGTAGAGGGTTACAGGTCATGTGTTCCCTAGGGAAGTCTCTTCTGCAGGGCTATTTCCCTCACAGGAGACCATTGAACATGTCAGGGACTTGCACAGCCCAGGCACGAACCACCTTGCTCCTCCCTACTCACAGTTCACCATTTACTGACTGAATTTACCCACTTGAACTGTTGTCCTGATTCCAAAGATAAAGGGCCTAAGTAACAATGGAAGGTGATCTTGCAAGGAAGCCAGGTAAGCGATCTCTTTCTGGGAGGCCGATGATTTTTGTCTGGTTTCCTTTGTGTATCACTGGCTCCTCCTGTCAGTGACTTGAATGTTGGCATCAAAGCTCCTCAAGCTTTCTCTGATATCTTTATCATGGATAGATTCCTCTCCTAGGAGTTGTTTAATTAACTATGAAAACTATTTTCAGTGTATCCTCTGGGTCAGACACTGTGATTGGTGTAGGAACTTAAAGTGGTAAACAAGCAAATGCAACTCCTACCTCCTGGAGTTTGTCTAACTGGAGAAATGGGTATTCAATAAAGAACTACAGTAGTCCCTTAAATCCACAGGGGATACTTCCAAAACTCCCAGTAGATAGTAGCAAATCCTATAGTTACCATATTTTTCCATGTATAAAATGATACTTTTGTCTAAAATTGTTAGACCAAAAATTGTTGGTTGACTTATACTTGGGAGTAACTGGTTGACAGAACCCCACGGTTGCATGGCAACTGCAATACCTTGTCTCTGCAAACAGGCCTCTTCCAATCATTAGCCTTTGTTAACTCTGACATTGTAAGCGGTTCATGCCAAACAAACCAACGAGAACTCTACTAGCAGTATCCTGTTGGAGGCAGTAACGTTTGGCATTATTGTGTAGATGCGAAGGTTAATGTCTGAACAATATTTTGAGCACTTGCCCATGAAAAATGTCCAAAAATAAAAAACGAATATCTTACTCTGCAAAATTCAAGTATCTATCTTAAAAATATTACCCAATTGCCTTTAGTATTTTAGTACTTTAAAAAAAATCAAATGTGTTTAGTTTTATATTTGAAATATTGGTTTCATAATAATATTGTGTTAGAAGAGTAGGGGGTCGTCTTATACACAGGGGTGTATTTTGCACAAAGAAATACAGTACTATGTTTTTTCCCATACATATATACTTATGATAAAGTTTAATTTGTAAATTAGGCGCAGTAAAGGACAGTTATATGGCATTAAGTAAAATAAGGGTTACTTGAACAAAAGGGCTGCGATACTGTGACAATCGTAAAATTGAGGCAGCTACTCAGTGACTGACAGGCTGGTAGCACATACAGTGTGTATAACACTGGACAAAGTGATATGATACACATCTCGGGTGGGATAGAGAGGGATGGTGCAAGATTTCATCAAGCTACTCAGTCAGTGTGTAGTTGCAAACTTTGTTATAAAAGTTATTTCTAGAACTTTTCATGTAATATTTCAGACAGTAGTTGACTGTGGATTGGAACTGCAGTGAGTAAAACCGTGGATAAGTGGGGAGTACTGTGTACCATTATAGCTGCTACGTGCTATGCTATGGCTCCCAGAACAGCATCTAAGCTGAGATCTGAAGGGAGCTAGACTTAGTCACTCAAAGGAGGGGAGGAGGAGTGAATAGGCAGAGGGAATACAGCCCAAAACGTACTTGATGGTCATGTAGTCTAGAACACTGAGAATTTTTCGGTGACTCACTCCCACGAGACCATGGGCTCCTGGAGAGCAGGAATCTCCACTACGTAGCTCATGGTAGGCATTTTATTAGTATGTCTGTAGTAACTAAGACATTGATCATAGACAGTCTTTGATCTGCTTTCTGTTAGACTTTCTTTATATTCAAGGATGACATTGCTAATAAAGTCTGAAGTAACTTGACTTTTCAAAAGTTGCTTCCCTAGCTCTGCTGGCTGGTGGCTATCCTTGGAGAAGGCTCTTTGCCAGGTCAGCATTTTCTCACCCTGCCCCTCCTGCTGTTCTTCATTCTGTTTTCATTCCCTTTGGGCTTGGCCTTTAATTAGAGAACCTGACCAGTGGGACATGGATGCCGTGTCCTGGGAATGTTTTGTATGGGCTTCTACAGAGATGAGGCATCCTTGCCACTGTATGTGAATCACAAATAAAGCAGAATATCAGCTCTCCAGAATCTTTGGAAAGTTCTCCTGCATAAGTCAGATGTCCAGGTCACTGAAGAGTTACCCTTCGAATACTCAAACTATTTTAAGTCATTCCCAATTTAATTGTTCTTGTTTTAAAATATGTTAGGCATTTTCTCATTTTAAGAGTATGCTGTCAGTGCTTCTTGAGGGTGTGTACGACTGCATCTATAACTAATGACTCCAGGCACCTGAAAGCTTACACATCTAAATTTTAAAGCCTTCCTGTTTGCTACTTTATAATTAGGAGGGTGTTTGAAACTCGTCGCTGCTGTTGGCACACTTAGCCTTCATAACCCCTTGCCTCTTTCTTAGCTGTTGGTACTGATAAATTGTAAAGTTGGAAATAAGCTGCAAAACTGCAAACTATCCAACCAGGTTTTATTTGTTTGTTCATGTATTTATTTAAATGTTTGTTCCTTCAACAAACATATGTTCAGCCCAACATTAAGCACTGGTGCTGCAAAGCTGAATGTGACACATTCCTTGCCCTCCAAGACCCTTCTAGAGGAGCAGAGTACGGGGGGTTGTGGTGGAGAAACAGGCCAGTGGGAGCACACAGGAGGAGCACCTATGTCTACCTGGGCTGCCTGCCACCCGGTCAGAACTGTGTTCAGAGTTAAAGAGAATGGGTGGGCCCCAGCAACGACCCTGAATCTTGTAATTTTATAAACTTTAGTGCACATACCTTGTTTTGGCTATTGAGGCCATTTCCTATGTCTATGCTGTGTTCTAGATAGCGAGAGAGCTTCAGGTCGGTGAGGCCTTCCCTGAAATCACTGGTCTTTTTTTGTTGTTTTTCCTCAGTTTATATCATTATTAGTGATACTGTTGAATCACTTTGTTAAGGTGCTGATCCCAAGACTACCCCCCATGTATGTAAAGGTGTGTCATTTTCCCTAATTGATAGGGAAATACCTAGATACCTGTGAATTTCTTGTTCCCCAAAAACCTCTCACTTAAATGTTTTAGGGCCCATTGATGAGCCTTTCCTCAGTCAGTCATGAGAGTTGCAAAATTGTGATTTTTCTAGTTCTGACATTTCTTCTGTCCTATAAAGATCTTTATACCTCTCCTTTCCTCCCCCTCAATAATATAAACTAGAGGAAGCCGGGATGGCTCATTGGGTTAAGCACTCACTTTGTAGCCCCAGGGACCGAGCATCGAATCTCAGCCCCAGCCCGTGCAGACCCATATGCTGAACTGGGGAGTGCCCCCAGTTTGGTTCTCACCGGGGTGAGACCCCAGCCCAGTCCCTCCCTGTGCAGCCCCGCGCCCACCTGGGGAATGAAACTATGTGGAAAAGCCAATGATGTGCAACTATAGAGACTGTTCTGGGTCCTCCCCCTTCTCTCTGTCTCTATATATCTCTCTGTCGAAATAATAATAATAAAAACTAGACTTCTTTTATTTAACCAATGCATTATAGCCTTTAATTCTTCTTGGTATGCAAACTATCCCAAGTGTGGCTAGTTAGGAGCCCCTTCAAGCTGGCCCCTGTGTCCTTTGACACTAATCCTTGACTATATCACATCCTTGCTTTTGACACAAGGTGTTCCAGGCTCACCTGGTACTCTCCCTGTTCCCACCCCTGGAATCAGCAATTTCTCATTTAGCCCTTTTATTCCAGAATAAAATTTAGGAACCAGGACTTGGGCATCACCAGTGTTCACTGCTATGGAGATGTCATTGTTCCCAGGCTCTTTCAGTAGCTAGAGCCAGGAAATATATTAAAAGAGTTCAAATATATGGTGACAGAAGGAGAACTGACTCTGGGTGGTGAGCACACAATGCAACACATAGACAATGTAATGTAGAATTGTACACCTGGAACCTATGTAACTTTTACCAACCAATGTCACCCCAATAAATTAAAAAAAGAAAAAGAAAGGTCCGCTCAAAGGAGGAAAAAAAGAAAACCTTTTTATTGATATTAATATTTCTTCTAAAGTATTAATCTATTATAAGGTCTTTTTTCTTGTTAGAAACTCAATTATGGTGATGTTTGGAGCTTAGCTAAGAACCTTTCCTCTTAAAAAAATAAATAAAAACTTAAAAACCCTTTGTTATCTGTTACCGTACTCTTAACTCTCTGTAGGGAGAAAGGACAACTGCATTAAGTCACATTACTTGAGGGGAAAAAAAAAACAGTGCTCAGAAAGGTTAAATAAATTTCCCAAGGTGACACCATTGTTTTATCATGTTCATTCTTTCTACATGTGTCTGCTACTTCAATTATGGGATGAGATTTCTGGCAGTCTAGTCTCTCTTACACATTTTAGCAAACTCCTTTTATATCATACATTTGCTCTATGTCTAAAAAACTTTCACTGTCGCCAGTATTTACAATTTATTCTGGTTACTTTCAGGTGCAGCTAAATCAAGTCCAGCATCTAAACCAGGATCCACTCCTTCTCGTCCCTCATCAGCCAAAAGGGCTTCATCCAGTGGCTCAGCATCCAAATCTGATAAAGATTTGGAAACACAGGTCCTCCAGCTTAATGAACAGGTAACTCATCATCCCTGGCCCTGCCCCTGGGAGCAATGACAGGTGTATGATGTGAGGGAGCAAACCCCTGCAGGCCTGGGATAAGGGAGGGAAGGTCAGGCAGAATCAGTGCACGCAAGTGAGAATAAAAGGAATTGTTTGGGCAGATAAAGTCAGTGGTCCATTATGAATAAAAAATGTTACCGGTAGTCACAAATCTCAAAGCTATACATTGAGGCAGAAGGACAAGTGACTCAGCCCCGGGTAAATGCAGGTTTGTAGGCCAACCTCCCCCTCCAACACCTCAGTGTCTGCCATGAGCTCCAGGATAGACCATGGCCTATGTGCCCACTTCTGGACAGTCTAGACCAGGAATGTCCAACCTCCGGCCCAGATCGGCTTTGACTGCAACCCAACACAAATTCTTAAACCACTGAGTTTTTTTGCGACCTTTTCCTTTTAGCCCATCAGCTAAAAGGAAAGTGTTACTGTGTTTTATGTGTGGCCCAAGACAATTCTTCTTCCATTGTGGCCTGGGGAAGCCAAAAGGTTGGACACCACAGGTCTGCATAGTATCAAAGGTTTTAGGGTTAGTCCCCCTTCCTCCATCCTTCCCTTCAGGAACTACTTAAGCCTGTTCTATATAAGACACTGTGCTTGATGCTAATAACATAATGGTAGCAAGACAGTTATCTTCTCTCCCGTCATAGAACTTTGTAGACAGCAGTTGTACAAGGTGGGCAATTACACAAGCAAAAACCAAAAACCCTAACACTTTCTACAACAGCCAAAGTTCATTACCACAGGAACACTGAACCCAACATTGGAGTGAACAGAACGTTCACAGTTGCACTTTAAATAGAACTTTCCTTTTTATCTCATATTTCTCCCAATTACAGTAAATCAAGCTTTACTGCCTTTGAAATTTTCTAAACACTAAAAGCTTAGATATACTTTCTAGAAAACAATAATTAATTTTGCCTAAGATTATACATAGTTTTAAAAGTAATAATACAATTGGTAGGGAAGGGCCCACTGCCAAGGCCACCTCCCCTCACCCTGAATTAGGAGGAGGGTCTTTTATCCTGGCTTCTCCCACCACAGGAGAGGAGCCTTTATTTGAGGTCCTCAGGCTGTTCCCAGACCCACTCACTAAACCATTTCCGTGATTAATCTGATTCTCAATGAGCCAGCACGGGTCTGGATACAGATTTTGAGATAATTGTATGTTTGCAATCAGGAACCTAGTTTAAAAGCGGGCAGTTGCTTAACTAGCTAGAGTGTTTCTTGGAGCTACTTACAATTCTGATCACAACTATTTAATGAAAAAAGCGAAACCCTGGTCATCCAGTAGGTAGGACTTTGATTTAGAAACTGTGGAATGTTCTGAGTACCTGCTGCGTCTCCATTGAAGCCCGCATAGAATTTCTAGTAGTGAGGTCTTCTCAGACGAAAGGCAGTTAGGACAGCCATAACGAGTCTTGGGCCGCATGCCTCATGGTGCAGGCAAAGGGGGTAGACAAAGAGCGTCAGTCGTGGGTCTCTAATACTTCAGATGTATAACTTTTCTCCTCGGGAACTCAGATTCTTTTGATATCTTTATTAGCTCATATTTCTTCATGATTTCACCCCTCCCTCTTGTCCTCCTCTACCACACCGAGGTTCCTGACCCTCCAACCCAAAGTGGGACCCCATAGAAACCTGCAGGTCCATCCTGCCCCTCTCTCCCTTACAGCCTTTGCCAGCCAGCTCCACTTCCTCTCCTTGGGGTGGGCTCTAGGCTCCCATTAGCTTTCCCGTCACACAGAGACGCCCACATCTTCAGAGGATCCAGACCTGAATGGCACTCTGGACAGGACCGAGGGAGAAAGGAGGAACACTCTGGTGGTCTTCTTGTTACAATTCCTTCATTACTTCTAAAAGACTTCACTCCCTCCTCTGCCTGTCCCCTACCCCCTGTCCCTCAGAGGGAAGGTCATACACGTCCACATCCTGAATTGTGAGCCTTCATTCAACAACTGTTCCGCGAGCTCTTACTGCGGGTCCCTGTCCATGGTTATCTGTTATGGCTCCCCCTAAAGCTGGTGGGAAGCCACAAAGGCATGGCTGTGGTAGAACTGAGGACACTGGGACAAGGAATGGCTGAGAGAATGAATTACAGCAGTCATAGAGAAAGTGACAAGTGCTGTAAACTAAGAATTCTCGTTGACTTGGCCTCCTACCTTTGTTCAGGCAATCTCTAGTGACATACTATACAAATGACATACTGCTGTGTCAGACAGTTCCAACGATAAAAATGAGTCCAAAGACCTCACTAAAATTATCAGGGACAATTTCTGGAGAGTGGGTTAGCAAGCAGGCAGGGGTGTGGAGTCAGTGCTCAGCTCAGGGACCACTGGGAGGCCAGAGAGTGGGCACTGCTTAGCGCCAGCAGACACTGTGGCTTGGACTGCAAGGCCAGGAGGACCTGCAGTGTGTGGACACTAATAAGGGGGCGGGCAGATTTGGGAGAAGAGAACTTCCCGTTTCTTCCCCAGCATCCCCTCCACAGCGTAGGCTTCTGCTGTGAGTGTGAGGGGCTGGGAGGTATGGGTCTTTATGAGTGGGACTGTCGAAAATGGAATTTTGGTGGCCATCAAATAATTTAGCTCCTGTTGGTTTTTACTGGGGAGTGTTTATAGCCTAATGCATCTGGAATACTACCAGAGGCTGCCTGGGGCTGGATATTTTCACAGAAGCCTCAGCTCCTTGCTGACCATGCAGACCAAGCACTCTTAAGGCAGAAAAACATCGTTCTTGTGGGTCACGTGTGTCCAGAGACCCTTCTTACCTGTGCAGGGGGAGCTGGCAGCTAAAGTGCCAGAGATCCATCTGCTGTCACTAGTTCAGGCTTCAGGTGGATTCTACAGCCACACCTGGGGAGAGGGTTAGCTCATGTTAAAGGAAGGATTTCTAGAATAAAGGGAGGTTTCTTTTTCCTGGAACTCAGATTGCCCGTTGTCTTCAGTTTTTGCCAATGTCCAAGCAGTGGAATTATCAGAAATAAGACTTAAATGTTAGCAAACCTGTGCTGCTTGGGGAGCAGCTGTGTGAGGGTATCAGTAAGGTGAACTCTGAGGGACCAGATCACTGAGTCTTGCAGGATGGATACAAGTTTGCCAGGTAGGGATGGACATGCATGTGCTCAGTAGATATTTGAGTCACAGATTTCAGACAGATAAATAGCACATCCAAAGGCCCTGAGTTATTAGAATAAAAAAGCAGAAAATTTCCCATTCCAAAAGTAATCTTGGGGGATTCTGTTAAGGGTGATTTTTAATATACTGGAAGACACTTCACCTGAGGAGAACCATGAAAGACTTCATTTGCCTTCTAAAGAATATCGTCTCCATAAATATAAATGCATAATGGTTTTTTTTTAATCAAGGGATTCTCAGAGAGCAGGAACAAGTGATAGTTGTTGGGGCCTGAATGTGGCTGCCTGGGACTTGAGCCCAGATCTGTTTACACCCCCTTTCCTGTTTCTTCAGCCCAGGTGACAGCTCTGTCAGGCTCTACCTTGCCATTGCCCCCTTCCCTCCATTAGCACCATCTCTGTAGCCACTGAGAGAGGCTGCACAATCCTGGAAGTTCCTAGAACCAGCTTCAAGGGGGAAAATATGGAAAGAAGGGTAATTTTCTGTAGGAATGAAGCTTCCATCTCTGCTCATCTTCCCAGTGAAAATCTTCCACAAAGCCAGAACTAGAGGAGTTAAGACAGATTCAGCCAGGCTTTTAGTCTCAGCCAGTTTTCCTTTTGGAGCCAGGACCCAGTTTCTCAGCAGAGTGCATTGTCTAGTTTGGCTCAGGAGTCTTTATGAAGGGGTCCGGAACTGAGGGTGACTGTTACTGCAAGTGATATGAGGCTCGAAGGGTCCTCAGCATACATCTAAAGTAACCACAGTGACAGCCTCTCTCATTTCCTCTTCTCCCTCCTCCCATTCTCTCTACTCCCTTTCTGGCAGAGAATGGACACATTAGGATAAAGATGTGCTCTGGCCCATATAAGCAGGAGAGGAAAGCTTACTCAGTCTGGATGGAACTGTATCAAGCAGAACACTTCTTCTGACCCTGGTTAATACACTCATTCGACTGAGGGGAATGACTAGAGTACTGTTGATGTTTTACATTTTGGCCCAGGCTCAAGCTCCAAACAACAGCCCCTTGTTTTCTGCAGAAGTCAGACTTGCACATTGGTTATTTCTGCATGTCTGTCTTTTCATGTTTTGAGTTTTACTACACAGGCATAGTTTGTCATTTATTTCTTATATGTATTTGGGGGTTTTCATCTCCACCCTCACCCCGCTTGCAGGTACATTCATTAAAACTTGCCCTTGAAGGTGTGGAAAAGGAAAGGGATTTCTACTTCGGAAAGTTGAGAGAGATTGAGCTACTCTGCCAAGAACATGGGCAGGAAAACGATGACCTCGTGCAGCGACTAATGGAAGTCCTCTATGCCTCAGACGAGCACGTAAGTGTGAGGAGCCCTATGGCTGTCTTGGTCAGATTGCCATGATCAGTGTGCCTTAGGATGCTGCCCTGGGACCTCAGTGGGAATTATAGCTCAGCCATTGCATCTGAGATTCCCAGAGGAATAAACAGCATTGTCCTCTGATCCACTGACCCATGCCTATGGGACATGCATCCATAAACTAATCTGGGAAGAGATGGGTGGATGTGGCATGGAGAGAGGGAATTTGATTGAGAAAAGTGAGCTTATGCAGCCAAATCTCAAGTGATTTTCAGCTTTCTTAGCAAATGAATAGTAACAGTGTGTGTAAGGATTCTTTTTCTCATGAAAGATCAGAATGATTAAAGGAGAACGAGACGTGTTTTTCACCTCCATAATCCCCACGACTAGGTTTTTATTTCATAGCTGGCTATCTCGGTTATGCATTGCCAGCACAGACCAACACTGTGAGACAACTCTTCGTTGAAAGACACTTCTAGGATAAGGCGACCAGACGTCCCGCTTTTGGTGGACAGTCCCAATTTTTAACAATTTGTCCCACATCCCGCGGTGTTTTAAAAAAGTCCTGATTTTTGGAAAGAATGCACAACAAGCTAGGGAACTGCGGGAGATAGACCAAGTTTTTAATCAAGAACCCCCTCCCCCCCAGTCAATGGTGTCCCGCTTTACCAATGTTAAAATCTGGTCACCTTACTCTAGGAGGCCTCTGCAGGGAGAACCTGCCCGCTGAGGCTGTTACTCATGAGTGAATGTGCAGAAGGAAACCCAGAGCATGGCTCCATCCAGTGACAGAAAGCAGATGTGAGGAGCAGTGGAGGGACAAGAGAAGCGGGGAGGGGAAGAGGCAGGATAAATGGCAGAGACAGAGGCAGGTCACCCCAAGCTTGCCGTGCCCACAGGGAGAGGCCCCAGCAGCTGGGAGCCTGAGAAGGCTGCACTGTGGACGGCGAGAGGGCGTGGGCTGGGGTCGCTGGCTTCACCTCACACCAGATTGAAGCTGGGAGAAGTGTTAGTGTCTTGTTTGTCCGGGAGTCCTTCAGATGCTCTGAGGGCTCTGTGGTGAGTTGCATGTGTGTTAGTATTTCCACAGTATGTAACAAACCACTGGCAAGTTTATTGTCTTATTCCAGCTGAATACCAAGCAAATGTTTACTCCATGTAAGATTAAAAGCCGAAACTGTTTGGAGTTTGGGGACTCTCCACCACGTTTTTTCATTTTTCTCAGATAGTTTTTTTAATTTCTTGGTTATCCTTAGCTCAGACTATAGATTTCTGAAGCCCTGAAAATATGCCCTGACGGTCTCAGCAAATACGGTGCTGCTGCCTGTGCTGACAGTGCATGTTAGTGGGGAGAAAGGTGATATGCAAGATTGAATCTGTGCTTTAATGGGAGGAAAACCTGGTTCTAACTTTGAGCCAGACCTTATTCCAAGAGGGAGTCTTTGTATAGGAATACCAGCAGGTGAAGTCCAAATTAAGGGTTGACATGTACCACTCAATTCCTAGCGAAAGGCAGTGTGGACTCGCCTTAGGTAAGAGTTCTTGCCTCCTGGGTGAGATTTCATGGGGGTCTACCTAGATGACTACACTCAGCTTCTCTTCTGCTATTCACATCACCACTACCCCAACTCCCACACACCCCAACCTGCTACATGCTGGATTTTGAGAGCCATTCTTTCATTGTCTGGCAATGAATGCAGATGCCCAAGCAGAAGTAATACTTTAAAGCATTATCAGTCAATAAGATTGAATAATGGGTTTAGCAGGTCCTTTCCTCAAACAGTTATTGTCCTCTCCGTACCTTACCACTCTTTAACAAGTTGCTTCTCTGGCATCTAAGCATGTACCAGATGAGTAATAGATTATAACAAGGGGTCTACTACAAGCAGACATGATACCAAGTGAGAAGAATGTCAGCAGGACAGGAAGCAGGAAGCAGATGAAGCTCCGCCTCACAGGAACTTAATGTTGCAGTGACCATGTGACACACTGCAGAGTCACAGCAGAGTCACTCATGGTTCTCGTGATGTTCTTCAGTCATTGCGTGTGGTTACATTAACTCTTTTACAAGAGGGTAGGAAAATGTCTTCTAGGTTCCGTGAAGATTTCCTTCAGAAACAGAAGGAAATGTGTAGTGCGTAGAGCCGGATGGCTATGCTCTGGAATGGTCCATTCTCCGACGGAGCGGGGAAGTGAAGGCACGCCTGTGTGTGCATTGGCTCGAGAGAGTCGGGAGGCACTTGTCTGGCGAGCACTAGAGATGCCGTGCTGCACAGTGATGGCGGGGTGGGGGGCACTGCAGGGCCTCAGACACAGGACACTGTTTCAGCTCACCCTCCACCCCCACAGGAAGGCCACCCAGAAGAGCCGGAAGCAGAGGAGCAAGTCCACCAACAGCTGCCCCAGCAGCAGGAAGAGTACTGAACCGTCTTGGCAGCTCTCGACACTTCCATTTTGTGTGGAAACTTTTCTTCTCGAGAATTGGAACACGTGTGGCCTCAAGCTCAACAGAAACCAGTTGTTCCCAGTCTGCGGTAACATCAGTGCACTGTCGCACATGCCAGCCACCGCACTCAGTTCCCATTTCCTTTGCCAAGACACATTAGCAGCCGGCCATCTGGTGGCCTACCTGGGAGATCACGGGGTCACATACCTTCAACTTCACCACTTGGCTGCGTGAAATCGGTTCTGCTCTTTTTCATTTCTTTCCAGAACAGCTCTCCCCACCCCACTACCACCACCAACACCCCCTTTTTATCCTGGTGTGAAACAATGGTGATTTGATATATGGTATTTATATTGGCATTTCTCAACCCAGTGTCACTAGATGTCACACACATTTGTGGTGCTTTGATGTTTGCAAGTCTAGCTTCTGAACATAGATCTGGTCAAATAATAAATTGGAACAAAGGGAAAGAGATACTTGCTATGAAAGCCATAATGACAGTGACTTGTTTCATAGGGAACAGTCAGTTTCTCCCTCTACGTTGCAACACTAAAGGGAAAAAAAGAATAGAATCGAAACTAGGACTTCAGGGCCCAGCAGTGTTCACACATCAGCCTGGCAGACAACCACACAGTGTGTTGTTAGTGTTTAAAGACATTCACTCAAGGAAAACACCATCTCAGCTTGGCACTCTGCTTGCGCCCGCCCTCCCGGTCCCCAGGTTGTCATGCTGTTTTCTTTCTCAGGGTCCTCTTGGGTGGGCAACCACTCTCCCTAAGAAGCTGTCATCAGTTATCTGCAGGCCAGAGGGGGTCTGCTCAGGTACAGGTCTTCCTGCCTCCTTGTGGGGTTTCAGCTCCAATTCTGTCATCCACACAAGGGACTAAAGAATGACATCGGGGTGTGCAGCCCCAAGTGCGAGGGTTCTGCATCATGCTGCACACTTGTGGAAGTGAAGACCTGATTAATAGGAGCATAATTCCAAGGGAGAATCTCGGTTCTCAAGTCACAATAATCTGCGACTCCCGGTACCTTCTAGAATTAGGAATGTCCCCTCTTTAATATTGTGGCCCTCCTTGTCATTGACCTTTACTCAACCATGGCAATTCAAAAATTGAGGAAACATTAATGAATGAAAAGCATTCCTTATTTTTTTAAAGTAAGATTTGCACGTTTTCTTAGTATCTTTGCCTCTTTTTTTTTTTCCTTTGACAGATGGTATCCCTTCCTGCATCACTCATTTCACTTGGTTTCTAACTTTAAATTTACCTCCCCTTGTTATTCGACTTAGCAGGTGCAACCAAAACAACAAACAAGTGTGCCCACCCCACTTTCCTCTTAACTGAAAAGCATAAAATAAATGTCTGAATTCCATATCATTCAGCTTTGACATTTCTTTTTTAACTGATGAAAAAATACTGATTCTCAATTCTAGCAGTGAAGCTTTCCACCAAAAGAAGTCTTAAAATAAATCTATTGCAGCAGAGTGGTATTTGAGTTATGTGTGAAAAAGACTGCTGGTGTTTTTGAGGTTATTACAACACGCTGTGCAGAATTGGACGGATGTTCCGTGGTGTTTGGTTTTCCTCTTCTCTCTCCTGCTTGCTCTGCACTATAGCGGCAGCTCATCTCTCTCGGGCTGGACAGCCTGGCTCTCAGCAGTGACATCCTCCCACGCCTGGTTACAGGCAGTGGTTGTGCTATACGCAGCCTCATGCTTAGCAGTGTGCTCCCCCAAGCCTGTTGCACTCACTGAGTTTCCATTTCTTAAAACAGCTTTTAGAAAAAGGCACAGTAAATAATTCCATACCGATTCAACTTCAGTTCCTACATCGTTCTTTGCCTGCCCTAGAGAGCTCATTAACACCCAGTGCTGGGTGTAACTTGCATGAGCCTCCCCAGTGACTCCCACTCAGCCACTCCACTTCCCCCCAGATCGCCAACCCTCTCAGCTGTAAACATACGGTCCAGAAAGCTTCCCACGATAACGTTCCTCAGCCGTCATATTTCGTTCTCCTTCCCAAAGTTTTAGGCAGACTATTAGCTTATTTAGGGAAGACCTAAAAATTCCTCTTTCTGTCCCCATCTGATCCGTCTTCATCATGCGTGACGGCACTAATGCTTGGGGGAACCTGTCACAGCTGTGTGTCTCAGTCCTGGGCTGCACCTCTTCTGTGCATACCACCTCTCATTTGCCAGGCCTGCTACTTTCTCCCTGATGGTTCTACACCATCATTCCCACATCTTGGCGTCCAGGGCACACTTTCCTCCATGTCCTTCCCCCATCATGCATCAGCACACGGGCTGGGAGGTTATCCCTTGGTGTGTGCCCTGCTCCCCGCTCTCAGAAGCCAGACTTCATTCTTAGCCCCGCCTCAGACCCGCTGTGGCTGGTTGGTTATAGCACTTCTGCTGCTCATGCCAAATAGGAAGTGATCGAAGCAGGGGGCAAAGAGAGAGCCCATCTTCTAAGCAGAAAAGCAGAAAAAATACACCCTGTTGACCCGAGAGAAGTAAACTTCAGAAGGGAACCAAGGATTCCTCCCTCCCCTGGTGAGTAAGTATTTCCATTATTCCGTTAAGGTTTAATATGCGTTCAAATTACTTTTACTAAATAGTACACCATAAAGCTTTTGTTATATATTAAATGTAAACTGAAAGGAATGTAAACATATGTATTGTTAATTATAAATATAGATAAGTAATGGCATAATAGATGAAAAGTTCTTATTCAGATGTATCACATTCATTTTACATTACCCACCTATTGTGGCATGGTAGAGTAGCTTTTTGTCTCTGAATATGTGAATAACTTGACTTGCGGTTATCTTTTTACATATTTAATAAAAAAAAAAGTATATGTTAAAATCGGATTCTTAAATTTTTTGTGCTAAAGGGTTTTCTTTTCAGTGAACATGTACACATGTAGGCTATGCGTGTGGATTCACATACCTACCCATATTTTATTATAATTTACACGGGGGAAGGGGGTCTTTATTTTTATTGATGGCAAATGTTTTAATAAGAACTACAGATTAGTATTTGGTATCAAAGTAGCACTGTAATAACCTTTTTTTTTTTCCTAATTTACCAACAATAAAGATAAACCGTTCCTTTAGGAAACGTTCCACTTGCACACAAAGCCACGCCTCACCCTGTGGGCCCAGCCTGCTCCCTCTGGGTGAGACAGGGCTGGGCAAGTAGGAACCAGGAAAAGCTTTCGAAATAAGCTTTGTGGCAAAGTGACCTCTGACTGGCAAAAGCTCCGTGGTTAAGTGTATTTTCTTCCTGTAGTTTGTTGACTTTACTAGGCATGATTTACAGACGTAAGTGGGATACAAAACTTAAAAGTTCCCATAAAGGCATTCAGAATTTTAATCCAATCAAACTTCACAGTTTATGGTGAGAACACACTTACCATCTGATATATTTATTACACAGATAAAATGTGACCCACCGACAGAACATCTTTTTGCCAGCTTGAAAGTTTACTCAAGGCAGAATCGTAGGTGAAAAAAAGAAATGTATTGGAAGCCTGCCAGTGAATCCCCTACAGAAACTGTAGGACCAGTGAGGACCGCCCCGGGGCGCACAGGTTACTAAGGTTCAGCCAATACTCAGTTCTTCCTGGAGGATGCTGGCCTTCCCCAAACTGCTTTCAAGCACCACCTAGAGGCCAGTTTTGTTTCTATATTGTCGTTTGCCTTCTGTTTCCCATTCACTTGCCTTCACCCTAAGAACAGAAAAGTGGGGACATAACAGGAGACGGAAATGGTACCACTCTTCTCTATCTACACTCCTTTCTCCACAGACACTCTTGTGACACAAGTCTGAACTGTTACCTGGGCTGTGAAATCTCATGCTCAGAGCACACGTTTCCATTGAATTCACCCACATGGATCTTCACTTAAACATTTGTGCACGGTCAAGAAGGCTTGTGATTCGTTTCAAAAGGCACCCTGGTGGACTCCAGGAAACACATCGCTAATGGCTCAGGAGTGGTGAAATACCACGTTTGCTCTATTTTGTTAAACCTGAGATCATCTCTAAAACTAATGTGTTTCTACTGGTATTATGGGTAGGCTCATGACAGGGCAGGGGAGGTAGTATAATTTCATCAATAATCACATTATAAAACGACCGTTCTCTAAAACACACAACTTCATTCCTGACCTTTTTATACTTCCGCTTAACTGCTAGAACTCACTTACTATAATCATTACAGCTGCTATCACTAGGTAAACGTTCACAGACCAAACTTCTCAGCTCGTGCAGTGCCACCAAACAGCACAAGTGTGAGAGCATCTTCCTGGATGTCTGACAACTTTTGCTGAACTGGTAACAGACACTCTCCATTCATTGGAAGAGTTCTGGCTTTATTGCCTAATCGAGTCCCAGAGAACCCTCAGATCACACCAGGACTTCAGGTCACAAGACTGCCCCAGGGCAGACCACCCTCCCCCAAGGTCCGACCTAGACCCCACACCTGGTATAGGTAAGGTTTACGCAGGAGGTGCATTTGCTAAGGACTTGCCTCCTCCTGTGCTGGGTTTAGGACTAACAAAAAGGGAAGGCTCAGCTAAGGCTAATTTGTTGAATGCCTTCTGCTCTCTTTCCACTGATAGAAAATGATTGCCAAGCTTTAATTTCTTACATGGTTTCTTGTGGCATTTTGTAACTACTTTGCCAAGACTGGGGGTAAATGGTTTTAAAAGGGCTGGTGGGAAAAGCAGGCAGATGTTAAAGATGATATATACAGTGTTCCCTCGCCACTTCGCGCTTCATGTTTTGCGGCTTCAGTGCTTCGCGGGTTTTCCCAAAATATTCATCAAAAAATAAAAATGAAAAAATACAACCATGTCGGCAGCCACATGGCGGAAAGGAGCGTTGTTTCATGTGGATGCGCGAGAGAGAAGGATCCCTGCATGTCAAACACAGAGATGAGCTGACTCAGAGTCCACCCCACGGGCTCTCATAAAGGCGCGGGATTGGTTTCCGGGGCGACATCGACCCATGAGAAAATTCCTAGGGGCACATCCTACTTCGCGGTTTTTCAGCTTTCGCGGAAGGTTCTGGTCCCCATTAACCGTGAAAAAACGAGGGATCACTGTATTAACATATGTTTGAGTTTATATTTAGTAAGAACTAGCGCAGTACCCAAATGTATTCTTTTTTCAGAGAATAAAAAAGTTAAATACCCATATTTCCTTCTGTGTAGTAAACGTTCCTCATATTTTTACATTATGGTATTTCTTTAGATCTTGAAGGTTATCTGTATAACATTTTATAAAATTGTTTTAAGTTACATTTATCTTATTCACTAAAGTGTTTTCACATTTGGCTGCTCTCTTACCTTAATTTCTAACCTGTAGAGGTTAGAAGTAATGACAAGTTCTCATAAATGCATTCAGAATGTTAATCTGCTCCAAATTCAGCTAACTACTGGACATTTTCTTTTGATCCGATATATTTATTATATGGATGAAATGTGACCTACCAATGAAACGATTTTTTTTTTTTTTTACCAGTTTGAAAGTTTTTTTTTCAGAGAAAGACCACAGAAAATTACTTTAAATATTAGTCTCTTACAGGCTAGGCTGTCTCAAAGATAAGTTCAGGGACCTTCCCGCCCTGTAGACACAAACACTGTCGGGTTACCTGAGCTTCAAAAGAGGGGTGCAGGGTAGAGAAGGAAAATGTGAATATTACCCCACAACATTTTCATTGTTTTGAGACAATGGCTTTGAAATTAGTATCACAAGATGCTGAGCGATCTTACAGAGCTTATCTAGTTTTCCTTTCTTTTTTAAATATTGGTACCATTTACTCAGGGATGGGACACCTAGTCCTTTTAAAGTAAAAATTTAATAGGCACAGAGTGAGTGGTTGTATTTGTCATCCCCATAGATCTAAAAGAGCTTAAATGTAATACTTTTTCTCTTCTGAGAACATAATGTTGGGAATTGACAGACACGGCGGTTGTATCTCCACCATATTTTCTAAGCAAATACTGTGTTTACAGTGTGGCTAATCCCGAGTTAGAACACAGACCTGTGTTAGCCACTGAGTATTTAAGAGAGCTCAAACATACTTGATTTGAAAGCATTCATAATAGCCAGTTTCCATACAACTTAAAAATGGCAGCTTGGACAATTATACACTCAATACATAACATTATGAAATAATCTCATTTAACTCCTTAACATCCTTACTGATAAGAATGACTGCCATAATCTAGCACACTTTCCTGTGACTTTGTTACCCAAACTGCTTTCCAGGCTGCTGGGAATTGCTTCTCTTATTTTCTTCCGTGACTATGCTAAATTTCACAAAGAAAAACAAAAGTGGCAAACTTATCTGTAGAAGTGCCTCCAAACTTATTACAGGCTTTTGAAAGCCTCGAAGGCGGGCTCCTGAACAGTCGTAGCTGTCAAACCTGCGCCTATAGGAGTTTTCAGCTCCCTCGGAACTCCCCCAGCTCTCCTCAGTGGGAGTCCTGTCATGTCACGCTCCTACTGAAAGAAGAGGCGAAGACTGGAAAAAGGGGACCATGGGATGCGAGGTGATGTGATCCCTCTTGTCTTCTAAGACATCTGAACTATAATCCTGTCCCCTTCAAGTCACTTGTTCCTGTTTTGAAAATAGTGTGGTGTAGGAGACTTGATGATGTCATCAGCCCAGAAGTGACCCAACAAGAACAGGTTAGCTTGGGGCAGGAGCTGTGTGCTTCCTAGGACAGGCCCTGCAGAGGTGGGGGTGGGAGGCTAGCCCAGGCAGGCATGAGGCAGAGGGCAGTAAGATTCCAGCGAGTCTGCGGCGTGAGCGCAGGAGAAACCCCAAGGACCTTGCCCATGGAAGGTCTTGGGCCCCTTGGCCCAGTAACGTTGCTTCTCTGGAAAAACCATGCCCTGGAAACCAGAGAAGGATCAGCTGCTGTGTCCCAGAAAGGGTGCGTGTCCTGGTCATATTTTCGTACTGGAAAGATGTGTTCAACTGTTGACTCAACTGTCTCCCCAAGAAGCAACAGTGAAAAGTTACCAAATCTAGCCACTCTTTAAATTTAAAACATAACCAAGAAAGCTGCTAATACTAACTCAGACCCAAAAGAAAATTTTAAGCTAAAAAAAAGGCGGGCAGAGGGGAGAGTGTTTTTTGTCTTCTCTAATTGTTTTTCACAAGCTGAACACCAACCATGGGCAAAACACAAAAGTCAATACTGACTTTTTCCTCCTAAAATATTATGTCACTATCCCTCAGTTACTCTTATACAACTTTAAAGAAACGTATTCTGAATCCATACTGGCGCCAGCCACCTCACCCCACCCCACCCCAAAAAAAGTTAACTAAAGCAGTTTACATATATTTTCAAGCGGAATGTGACCTATAGTGAGGAAATCAGAGTGAAGGGAAGGGAATGAGGGAGAGGGGAAAATGAAGCCATAAGTATAGTTAGAAGAAGCCTCACATGCCCGGAGGACCCAGCACACCAAGGGGGAAAAGTTACCTCTGAGCATCCTAGTTGTCAACACAGAGAGGGAGGTAATCGTTACTCAATATAAAGTGTCCATCAGCTGAAAACCAGTTGCTTAGGAATACAGATACTTGGGCTTAAGAAAATCTTCCTGTGGCTCCTCCTAAGAAGAAATGCAATGATACAGGGAGCCTGGCTTTTCCAGCATCTCACAGCAGATGCATTAACAGTGTAAAGGGCCTGTCAGGATGATCCCTGACAACAGAGTGCCTAGATGCTGGTCAATACAAACACCAGTGTAGCAGGGAGTGTGTCTGCATGGAAAAATAGCTCCCTGAGCTGCAGACCTCATCCCAGGAGGGAAAAACAGGATCTATTCTAAAGGAATGGTGGAGGGGTATTACAGGCACCACTTGCAGCATAAGCTTAGGTAGAGAGTGTGACCTACACCCTGACCAGGACTAGAGGGCAGATTCTGAATGGTGCTGATCAAGACCCAGTTCTTTCCTAACAGTCAGCACACTTGGGTGTGGGGATGCTGTCACGCTGAAGGCTGAGGATCCTGGCCAGGACAGGCCAGAACAAGCCACCTTACTCCTCGTGGAGATGGGAGACCCATGGGTAGGGTCACAATTTTCCCCAGAAGCACTGATTTATTTTAGGGGTTGACTTGTTTTTGTTTTTTCAATTATCCTTGGCAATTTTCTTATAGGGCAACTTTTAGGGTAGATTGCAAATATAGTAGACTCCGTTAACCAGAACTCAAGCAACCAGCACAAAAATCGAATAATAATACACATTTATTCAGCATGGGTGTCAGTTAATGCAGAGTCTACTTACATTTATCCAGCACCTACCAATCCCCATAGGTGACAGTTAACTGAGAGTCTCCTGTCTGAAATTGCTAAGCTATTAATGCCCTCCCATAACCCTCAAAATTATAGTGAATATAGTGAATATAGAAAGCATACCATTTGTCAGTGGACCAAGTTCAAACATAAGTCAAAAAGGGATACTATTAAAGATCTTACTAGATCTATAAAACCCTTTACAGGTTACAAAATAGTTTCACAAGTAACCATGTAGAGGAAAGAATAGGCTTTGAAAAATGCCCGGCCCTGGAGCCAAATCCCTGCCACCTCACTTGTAGTGGTGCAATTATAAGCATATTATACCTCATTTCTTAGCCTCCGTTTTCTCATCTGAATATGTAGACTACATCTTCCTTGCGATTTTGTTTTGAATAAATGAGGTATCTGTAAACTACTTTGCACATAGTAGATATTCAATAAATGGTAGCTCTTATTACTACTTTTGCTTTTGATATTCCTGAGGGAGGTAATATAGATGTTATAATAACACTACACTCGTATTAGACATTTCAGTCCTGCCCACTGTACCCACCCCACCTGCAGAAGGAGCAGCCCTCGGCAGCTCTGTGTCCACCCTAGAATCCGGACCCTCCCTGCCACAGCTAAGTCTAGTGTGGACAACTACCCTAGAGGCAGTCATCCTAAGGTTGCCAGTGACCACATGGCCTGGCTGTGAGCCAGGCCAGTCACATCTTCCCCTCCCCTCTTATTTGTACTATGGATCAAGGACCTTAGCAGTAGAAGCTAGAAATCTAAAGGATGCAGAGTAAAGGAAGCCATGAGGAAGGGTCATAGTGAGCTGAAGTGATGCATAGCAGTTGCTCTGAAATGGAAGGTGGAAGGGGCAAAAGGAGTAGTGAGCAGAGAGGAAAGAACCAGGGAGCATTTCAGCTAATATCTACACACTGCTGCTTCCCTAAATCCGGAACCACCCACCAGTTTTTTTCTAAAATCTGGTTGATCAGTTTTATTAACAATGCATGTATGTCAATAAAAGCAATCAAATATAGGGGATGCCAGGATAACTCAACAGGTTGAGTGCTTGCCTTGCAACTGTGAAATCTGGGGATCGAATCCCGACCCTGGCCTGTGAAAACCCATATGCTGAACTGCAGCACAGCCGGTAACCGCTGGAATGGCACGGCAATAAAGGTTCTCACCTCCCATGCAGGAGGCCCCTGGTTCAGTTCCTGACCCACACAACCCCATATCCACCTGTGTGGAATAAAACAATGTCACAACTAATGATGTACAACTATGGAGACTGCTCTGGACCCTCCCCACTTCTTTCTCTCTCTCTCTGTCCCCCCACCCCCTCTCAAAACAATGAAATAAATCTTTTTTAAAAAGTCAAAGATAAATGAAGTTCTTGCAATCTAAGACTTTCTCATGAGGTGAGTCTCTTGAGAGGGAATAACTTGCACTTTGTAGAACAGCAACAGATCACTGAAGCAATGTAGATAATGAAGGACCAATTTTATTGTTACTTTGTGCAAGCATCATGCAAAGAGAAGAGAATGTGATTTCAGTCATTTCTGCTATAACAGCTATAAAATTATTTGGCACATTATTTTGTTCAGCTTCATAAAATTAAAATGTAAAATGAGAGAATTAGATTATGTGATCTTTGAGACCTCTTCTGGTTCTTAAATATTCTACCAACAAATAACACACCAGAAAAAAAAAGAGAGAAACAAAAAAAAACATGGCCCCAAAGGGATAGTTCCCTGAGGTAGGCACATCTTTCCTCCCTTAAAAGTGAAGTATAGGAAATGAAAAAGAAGAGTCAACGATTCAGAGGTTTTTAGGCTACGCAGTGGGAGAGTAGTGGCTCTGGCAGCTGAGACTAGCCAGGTTGGAACAAGTGGAGACAGTGCTGAACCCAGTGTTAGATGGTAGGTCAAGAAACTGGAGCTGTCTTCACAGCCTCGATCAATCTCTCTTTAAAGACAGACAACTGCACTGGCAGTAAGTGGTCAGAAGCAATGGTAAGAACTTGAGGATTGGCCCTCTTTAGTGGCAGGTGGCATTTCAAGAGTAAATAAGCCCACCAAGGAAGTGACTGTAACACGGAGCTGTTCAAGGCAGAACCTGGGGTGAGGGGCTACATTTTAGAATAGAAGTTAAAGAACAGCCTAGAAAATGTTGGGAGAAGTCCCCTCAGAAACTGAATGGTATTTTTGCATGACGTAGCCAAATGGATGGGTAGGAAGATGGGAGCACAAAAAAGTGAAAGAAAAAAAGCAGAGGGGACAGCTTCAAAAATGATTGATCAACAATATCAAAGCCACAGAAAAGACAAATGGTAAATTTTGAGAAGCTAATGGGGTTGACAAGGATCAGGTGATAGTCAGCTTCAAATGAAATTTTTCAGTAGAGTAGTGGGCTCAAAACAATACATGAAAACTGCATGGAAAATAATCTAAAAGCAGAAGAAAGGAAAGGAAAAGGAACAAAATCCAGTAAAGACTTTTGGTATTTAAGCTAGGACTACCTGTGTACAGCCATGTCGGAAATATCCAATGGCTTCCAAGACACTAAAAGTGCTAAAAGCAAAGAGAAGAATGGTAGGTACCAGGACATACTGAGTTTCATCATCTTCAAACCACCCTGCTCATGAGACAGTTTCCTGGTTCATCAAAATAGAATCCTAAGAAGTCATATACTGTAATTCAGAAGTCAAAAAGCACTAGGTAATGAGGTGAAGGTAAATAAAAAGACCTATTCTGGTCAGATATTTTAAAGGAAATATTTAGATTTGAATAGGTCTTGACTTGCTCCAAGGTATAAATAATAAAAATCCAAGTATCAGGGTTTCATGTATAAAAAGGAACTGCTATGACAACCACAACTCAGCCTCCACAGCAAATGTAAATAGGGACTAGAATGAGAAAATTAGAGAGAAATGTGACTTTTTCTGATTTGGAAACGATTTCAACTACTCTTCTTTAATGTTTTGTTCATTTGGCTCGGATGAGAACATGAAAATATTTCTTCATTTCAATACCTTCTTTGTATTACAAGTTAGAATGAGCAGACCATCATTTTATGAAAGGAAACTGGAAACCAAGACCATCTAATGACTTATTCCACTAAGATGCCCCTCTCGGCTTCTGACATTTAAAGGACCACACCTTTAAAAGCACAAAGTAGATGTGCATTAAGTGCATTATACTGCAAGCCAAATAGTAAAAGCAGATAACCAGGAATGTGGAATCAATACATCTTTAGCTGCCAGGTTGTAAAGTTTCAAATCAATTGTAAAGGGCCAAAGTTTCCTACCACTTCTCCAGCATTTTGCTTTAACCGTGACTATTCCTGAGCCCTGACATGGGGTGTGCTATGTATTTGACTGGTGAGGGAAGGTAGATTAGGCAGGGTCAGCTATCACCAGCTTCTCATGGGATAAATAACCTATTACTTTCCGGAGCTCTCTCCTGAAACCAGAATGATCAGATCTGTGAGCCCGAGGGCCCTAAGGGTTCATGGTTAGGGTATCCAGCAATCTGATCTTTTGCACAGTGCGTCTGCCTTGAGGCCCTTTCATTACAACCTTAGTAAGCTGGTTACATCCTGCTCCCCAATGAGCTAGGCAGGCTGTCCAACCCTGCCCAGGGACCATGTTCAGCCTCCTGCCTGCCCTTGTGTTCTCCCTTCCTCCTCCTAGTATGGAGCCTCATGCCCAGTTTTTTTCTGTGTCCTGGCTTGCTCCTTCATCTAGTCTGACTGGCACCCACTTGAGCTTTGGCCAGGGTGCTGTCATTCAATCTGTGCTCTGCAGTCAGCGGCTCAGCCAGCCCTGCCCTTCGCCCGAACCCAGCTCCAGCTCCAGGAACCCCAATCTGTTGCAACTCTGAACCACTTGCCTGTCAAGTGGAGTGATTTGGACATGGATCACTTCTAAATGCAGGCATTCCCCAAGAGCCCTGAGCTTCCTCTCATGTCACCCAAGTTCAACACCTTCCCAATGAGAAGGAAAGCAATCCAGTGATTGGTGTGCCTGACCAAAACCATCACATAGAGGGAGCCATTCTGACGCTGCTGTTGAACTGGAAGGCTTATCGTTCTCCGTATTAACTAAGCTAATTAAAATGTCAGTCATACCACGGTAAATTAATTATTAAATAAAACATTAATGTCACCATATTCAGAGTGTAGTTTGCTAGATAGTCCAGAAGTAAACTGAACATAATAATTTGTAATCATTTGTAGGTCAAATGTCAAAACAAGTTACCTGATCTAAATTCAAGTTCTTTGCATCCAGGAACTTTAGTTTTGAGAATCATCTAGACACAAACCCACGTAAACCCCAAACCTTTATGTAGGATCATCAGACATGGGAAGGGTGTCCTGAAATAGCTCTTGCCAGATACAGCACCTGAAGACCTGAAACTCTTTTCAAAAGATCAACGGGTACTAAATGTGCAATGTAATACTGGCTGGATTTATCAGAGCAAGCTTGGTTCAAGGGCTCACATCTCCACTTTGGAAGAGCCTTTGCCCAGGAACCAACCCTAGTGACACCTTGAGATCCTTCCAGGCACACTGGAGAAGACAACAGCACACGTGAGTATAAACATATGCGTTCACTGGTCAGTATGTCACATAGAGTAAGACTTCCCAGACTAAGGAGGTAAAACAAGGCAGGAGATACCAAGGGGAACAAACTTAACTATCTGTAGGATTTTCTTTAGATACTCCCTATAAAGAAAAACATATAAATGCCTATTAGAAGACTTTCTAGTCATCACAGTAACTGGCAGAAGTCTAATATGCCTTCATGTTGGCCACACAGCAGTGTCTGAGCTAAATACTATCTTTCAAGAACATGATATCCTGTAAAGTATGTTGAGCATACTTTACACCACTTTCCCTTCCACCTTTGATCTCCTACCAACCACTGAACAAAGTACAAGCCAATAACACATGAGAAAAGGAAGCAAGAAGTTTTGCCATTGCCTTTTATCTCCTACACCAGGGGGTCCCAGCCCCTGTGTTAGGAACCGCACCACAGCGGGAGGTGAGCGGTGAGTGAGTGAGCCAAGCTTCATGTGTACTTACAGCTGCTCCCCATCACTTGCATTACCACCTGGGCTCCACCTCCTGTCAGATCCGTGGCAGCATTAGACTCTTGTAGGAGTGAAACTTCTATTGTGAACTGCACATGCGCCTCCCCTACCCCGGATATCAGTGGAAAATTGTCTTCCACAAAACCAGTCCCTGGTGCCTAAAAGGTTGGGGACTGCTGTTCTACACTACTCCTTGTTTCTCCTAATGCCCCAGGCCCAGCTGGGAACAATGACGCCTCTCATGAAAGATGTCTGTCTGAACACAGGGCCTGCATCAAACAGAACTTCATGAAGCCCAGGGTCTTTTTCCAAAGAATCTAAGAAGTTGGAAACTGCAACACAGGTGAATTGCATAGCTGAGTTTTGAACCCAAGGCAATCTGAACCAACAGCTACTTACTCTTATCTCTAGTGCCTTCTAGTTTACCTTTGTAGGTTTAAACTTCCCTGTAAATGTTATTCAAAGTCTGTGAAAAGCAAGAACCACATGGCAGGATGAGGAACTGGTAATAGATATTTATAAGTGAAAATCTGTTATAATTCCATAATGATAAAGTGAACCATGGTGATAACAATAGATATACTTTACTGTCTTATTAGAAAATAATACAGTCCTTGGCCAGATACACTAAATTGCTGCCTGCCACAGTTTAAGGAGTATCACTAACGTAAGAATTGGTGCTGTTAATATCGTCTTGATGCATACTATTTTAGAAGGGCCAGCTAACACAGGTTGTTTGGATTTTTTAAAACCAGATGCCCAGCATTCCTAATTAATACATGATAAAAATTTAAATTTCAAAAATGTCAATGCCAAAATAAATTATTTTAAAGGCTGAGTCCATATACCATGGCCAAGTGTACACATGTAATTATTAGTAGGATCACTAGCACACATGGATGAGACATGAGCATAACTCTAAGCTGCCCATTTAAAAACCAAACTCCAGACACCATCAGTCCTGAAATAATTGAATCGAATGTACCGTATTTTCCGGCGTATAAGACGACCCCCTAATTTTACAGTTAAAACATAGGTTTAGGCCTATATTCGCTGTATAAGACTACCCGCCCAGGCTGTCTTATATGCCCGGTCGTCTTATACGCCGGAAAATACAGTACAGATCAAAGCATCAAGGAGGGAGAGAGGACCATGGAAGTCATTGAGTGCATGACTGTCTTTATAAGATACCTGCCACGTGGTCACCAGGCTGCATGCCATAGCATGCTAGTCACACACACCTGTCTATGCCATCTGAGAACTCATTTCATTACAGGCGAGAGAGGTCATCATTCCATTTCTGGACAGCTCTATCTCTTGATTACTTGTAACTATCAGAGTAAACAAATCAGTGATTCATCTGAGGACAGGATACATGTTTATTTTCTTCTGTAATGCAAGTCAACAAAAAAAGTCTGTAACTGAATAAATCAAGAGTGGATACAAATCCAATTGTGATGCATATGTTTAGACTAATTGAAGCAGATCAGGCTACTAGGCCAGTGAAGAAATGGTACCTAACCCATATGAATACAGCCACTCCTCACTTAACAACTACTGTTTAGAGACTGCTTGGACTTACAACCAGTTCTTCAGTGCAAGGAATCTCCTTTCTCAGTCTTTGTCTCATCCCACAGTCAGTCAGTATTTACTACATGAAGGTGTGCAATCACGCAAGACTACATATCTGTATTTTGCTTGTAAGTGTGGTGTCAAGTGATATTTATTAAAAATATATTCTCTCTCTGTCTCTGTATCTCTCTCTCTCTGTCAAAAAACAATTAAAAAATAAATAAATAAATATTAAAAAAAGAAAAAGAAAAAAGGGGAAGCCGGGATGGCTCAGTGGGTTGAGCGCTCACTTTGCAGCGCCGGGGACCGAGGATCGAGTCCCGGCCCTGGCCCGTGTGGACCCATATGCTGGGCTGGGAGCTCCCCCAGTTCAGTTCTCCCTCTGTCTCTGTATCTCTCTCTCTCTCTCTGTCAAAACCAATTAAAATAAATAAATAAATAAAATACCAATAAACAAAAGAAATGTTTAAAAAAAAAAAAATTTTTTTTTAATATATATACTGTATGGCAGGCGTCCCCAACTCCCAGACCACAGACTGGTAGTAGGGACTGGGCCACAGCAGGCCAGCAAGCAAAGCCCCATCTGTATGTACAGCTGCTCTCCATCGCTCACAGTACTGCCTGAGCTCTGCGTCCTGTCAGATCAGCCGCAGCATACGATTCTCATAAGCGCTCAGACCCTACTGTGAACTGCGCATGTGAGGGATCTAGGTTGCGCACTCCTTATGAAAATTTAATGGCTGATGGGCTGAGGTGGAGCTGAGGTGGTGATGCTAGCACTGGGGAGCGGCTGTAAATACAGACTAACATTAGCAGAGAGGTTTCACTGCACAGAGACCATAATAAATCAATTACTTGCAGACTCATACCTAGACCCTATAACTGAGTGGCCAGTGACAAGCTGCATTTGGTGCTTGAATTATTCCAAAACTATCCCCTCCACCCCCAGTCAGTGGAAAAATTGTCTTCCATGAAACCAGTTCCTGTTGCCAGAAAGGTTGGGGACTGCTGACCTATGGCACCATGACACACCACAAGATGTCCACCTTTAAGTTCCTCACTTATTGACCAATTCGCTTAACAACCTAGTTGTAGGAATAGAACTCAGCCATTAAGTGAGGAGTGCTTGTATGGTCTCATTATGTTAATACATGTATGGTATGCAGTGTTTTTTAATTCAGATAAATTTGCCACCAACCTGAAAAAAACTGCAGATTGTTGGTTGAGTACTGACAGGTAAGTGCAGAATTTTGACCAAAGGACACAGGTTTTATTGTTTGTTTCACAGAGTCACTGGACACCTTCAGTGACCAGCTGAGCTAGAGAGGGTATGTGCAGCATGGAGCTGAAACAGCAATCTCTACGTTGCTGAAATATTCAGATGGTTTGTTGCTGAAATATTCAGATGGTTTGTACAATTTTAGGTAATAAACGCAATTTAGAACTAGCTTTCTAGGCAGAAAATATAGGCATTGTAAACTTAGAATGCAGAATGTTAAAAAGTGACAGCTCACGCATATTACAGACTGCCAGGTAATAAATAAACTGACACGCATTCTAGTCAACAAAGAACGTTTCAGAGGGCCACTGTCAGTTCTTAAACTAATACTTTTTTTATTATTATTTATATTTTTGCTTGTTTTTCGGTGTCTTTTTCTTAGGTGGAAGAATTTCTCCTCAATTAGTGAAATAGTTGAGGTTTATAATCTAAGTAAGTAGCCTAAATATATCTTCTCCCCATGTATGTTCTCAAGATTACAGTTTGGATTCTCTGAGTTTAATGAGGACTAGAGTTAGACTGTTTCCCATTAAAAAAAGAAAAGAGTGAGGCAGAAATTCAATAAGTGTTTGAGTACAATATAGCCATCCTAACATCTGTATTATATTAGAGGAGACACAAGACAAAACATTGACTCTTGAGGTTAAATCTAAATTTCCTGCTGCAGTTCTGAAAGAGTTTGAGAGTTTAGATTAAAAAGGTAACAAAGAAAATGGTACCAAAAATGTCTTAAAGCAACTTTCAAAGGCAATTAAATGCCAACACTTGGTTATTTCTTGAAAGCATCAATATAATCAGCAATTACCCAATAGCCACAAACAAAAACTGAAAATTCTATACCATCTCAAGTCTTTTTCCAAGTTATGAATGATACACCTGGGACCTGTATGTCATAGGAGACGCCATACCACTCACTGTCTCCAATTCTTCATCCCTTGTGGGATATTTGTTGAATTTCTACATCTTTTTATCCAGTATATTCTTGTATCACACTTGAATTTCCAAAGATATTCTTGCAGTCTCCTTTGGACTCTATTGGTCTTTAATTTCATATTGCAAAAAGAAAACCCAGGGGAAGCCGGGATGGCTCAGCGGGTTAAGCACTCACTTTACAGCCCCGAGGACTGAGGATCAAATCCCAGCCCTGGCCCATGCAGACCCATGTGCTGAACTGGGGTGTGCCCCCCAGTTCTGTTCTCACCAGGGCAAGCTTCCCATGTAGTAGCCCCCTGGTTCAGCCCAGCTTGTGAGGGCATGCCTCCCATGTGGGAGGTCCCCAGCCTGGGTGCCCACCCTGCAGGTCCCCTGCCCACCTGTGTGGAACAAAACCACATTGAAAACTGATGACATACAATTATGGAGACTGCTCTGGGCCCTCCCCCCTTCTGTCTGTCTCTATCTTTCTCTGCCAAAAACAATAAAATAAATCTTAAAAATAAATAAATAAATAAGTCTTTTTAAAAAAGGAGGGAAGCCGGGATGGCTCAGTGGGTTAAGCTCTCACTTTGCAGCACCGGGGACCGAGGATCGAATCCCGACCCCGGCCCCGGCCCGTGCAGACCCATATGCTGAACTGGGAGCTCCCCCAGTTCAGTTCTCTCTCTGTCTCTGTATCTCTCTCTCTCTCTCTCTCTCTCTGTATCTCTCTCTCTCTCTCTCTCTCTCTCTCTCTCTTTCTCTGTCAAAAACAATAAAATAAAAAATAAATAAAAAATTTAAATTAAAAAAAAAGGAAAATTCAAACTTCTGAGTCAAAGGTTAACAGTCAAAGAAAAATTACCTTAGCAAAAACCAGAAAAGCATGAGGCCAGAACAAGAATTCTGAAAACTCTCTTTGAATCAGGCTTTCAAGCCTTCATCCTCTCCCTTATCAAGCTGGTGAGTAAAACTTTTAAGAGAGTAATGCTTTGGTGGCTGTGTGGAAGCATCTCTAAAATGCAGTTGATCAGAACAACTCCATAAAACAGCCTCTCATACTAAATTTTATGGTAGAATGAGGAGCATGTCTGTAAACCTCAAACACTAGAAAATTTTCTCCACCAAAAAGATTCTGTCTGAATAAAGGAATTGGAATCATAAGGAGAAATTTAACATGAATTCATTTTAGACAAATCTTATATTGATTTATGCCTCATTTTGAGCATCTGAGAACTGTAGATTCTGTATTCGGTCTTTAAGACCTTTACCAAGTTATCTCTTGTCCTGTCTCAACAAATTATTAACCCTCTGCTATAGCCAAATAAACCCCATTGCTGTTTTTTCTACATCGCCAGTTACTCCTTCTCAGTCTCTCTTTTCTGGTTTCTCCCCTTAATGTTTGAAGGTCTCCGAGCTCAGTCCTTGGTTCTTTCTTCTATCATCACTCACACCCTTGGAGAGCTCATGCAATCTACATATGCCAGTGACTCTCAAATTTATATTTTCAGTTCAAATCTCTCTGCTGAACTCAACTTATATACACAACTGTCTTTTTAATATCTTCATTTGGATGTCTAAGAGACATCTCAAACATCTATGTCCCAAATTGAACTCTCAATTTCTCCCTCCCCCATCCCACAAACACCCTACCCCTCCAAGGCTTCCTTTTCCCAGCTGATGACCAGTCCATCCTTTCAGTTGCTCAAGACAAGTCTTAGTGTCACACTTGACTTTCATTCTCACATTCAATCTGTCAGAAAATCCTGTTGGCTACAAGAAAGCCATCAAGAAAACAGTATAGGGAAAGCCGGGACGGCTCAGCGGGTTGAGCACTCGCTTTGAGGCCCCGAGGACCGAGGATCGAATCCCGGCTCCGGCCCAGGCAGGACCCACATGCTGAACTGGGGAGTTCCCACAGTTCGGTTCTCTAGCTGTCTCTGTCTCTGTCTCTCTCTCTATCTGTCAAAAGTAAAATAGAAATAAATATGTACTGAAGATAAAATAATTACTCTCTATAAAAAATATATAAAAAAAAAAAAAAGAAAACAGTATATCCAGAATCCAGTCCATTCCCTTATCACATTCACAGCTACTACCCGGATCCAGGCCCCATTATTTATTTTCTTCAGTTACAGTTGACATTCAGTATTTTGTAGTTTCTTACCTGGATTACCCCATTGGCCTCCTAAATGGTCTCTCTGCTTCTAACCCTGCCTCCTAGAGAGCCAAGGAGAACCTCTTTAAACATTAATCATATCATTTTATTCCTCAGATTCAGCTCTACAATGACTACCTGTTCCACTCATAAAACCAAAAGTCTTCACAATGGATTTGTTTCCTATTTCCCCCCTTCACTCGGCCTGTTCCAGTCACAGGGGCCTCCTGGCTGTTCCTTCTATGGTCATTTCAGGCACATTCCTCCCTTAGGTCCCTTGCACCGGTGTTTCCCTCTTTCTAAGACACTCTTCCTTCACATAGCCACACAGTCCCCACACTTTCTTCAAGTCTTTGCTCAAAAGTTCCCTTCTTGGTGAGGCCCGCTCTGAGCACCTGCTTAAAACTGCAACCACCCTCCTCTTGTGCTCCCAATCCTCTTTCCCCTGCCATACACCTTTTTCTTTCTCTAACGTGTTTCTCACTTTCCAAAGTTTACTTACTGGTTTTCTGTTTCCACACACACAAACACCAGAAATGTAAGCATCATGAGAGCAGTGAATTTTATGTTTTGTTCACTGAGATATTTTCAGTGCCTAGACTGTAGGGACAAAGTCCACCACATTATCAACTTGCCCATCTATGGTCTGAAGTTTCATGTGTGTCCTGTTTCCCTTTCTAGACTGACTTTTCCCAACCTCTCTAGCAAGATGAATACCACTTTTCCTCCCTTCAAACTCCAAATTTAAACTTCCTCCTCTGAAATCTTTTCTATTATATCTGCTCTATTGACCATGGACTTTTATGCACTTAGCCAGCAAAATAAAAGCATTAGCATCTTTGCAGACTCTGCAAATTTTTTTTTTATTATTTATTAGGGTGACATTGGTTAGTTTTTATTATTTTGTTTTGTTTTTTTATTAAATTTTGCAAATCTTAAGTCATGCATGCATACAACTAAACTCTCAGTTCTTATATACAATAAATTTTGGTTTTTAATTAATGATTCAAATCTTTTAAAAACACAATATCATTTAAATAATGGTCACAGTGTACATGTTCAGTTACTTCCCTACAGATTACAAAACAAAATATGTACAAAATGTCAATGACACTCTCAGAGGAACTGTAGCCACTGGAATTTGTGTAAAGCCTTTCAGAAATGCATCTGATAAAGATAAAAAGAAATTATCAGAGATTTCCTTGAGCATAGGATAAATACTGAAAAGTTTACAAGCCTTCTTTAGTAAGAAACCCAAACAAACTCATTGTTATGGGTTGTGTCTCCCAAGAAAAATTTATTGAAGTCCTAATTCCTAGTATCTCAGAATGTAACCTCTCTTTTAGAAATTGGATCTTTCCAAGGGTAATCAAATTAAAACAAAGTCATTAGGGTGGGCACTAATCCAATGTGAATGGTGACCTCATTAAAAGAGGAAATTTTGACAGAAACAGACATGCACAAAGGGAAGACTGCTGTGAAGACCCACAGGGAGAAGACCAGTGAAGACAGAGGATTGGAATGATGGATCTATGAGCCAAGGAGTGCCTGAGGCTACCAGAAGCTAGGGGAGAGGCCTGGGACAAACCCTTCCCTAGGGCCTTTAGAAAGCACAGGATCCTGTCAACGCTTTGATGTCAGACGTCTGGCCTCCAGCACTGTGAGACAATACATTTCTGCTATTTGAAGCCACCCACTTCGTGGTATGTTGTTATAGCAGCCCTAGGAGACCAATACACCCATCATTTGGGTGCTGTTGATGAAGCTGAGACCTGGTTAGATAATCACATTTTCAAATTATTCACATTGCCATCTGTACCCTGAAACTGCAGTTCAGTTGATTGTCTCGATTCCTGAGTGGCTTCTTAAATTATTACTTCACAATCCTTTCACTGATAAGATACTTACTTGGGGATAAGGAAATTGTCTTCTACTCTAGTATCAAAAAGACTCTCATGTGAGTACAAAGATCCTCAAGTGAGGATCACTCAATGCCCTTGTCATTTACACAGACAAGCTAAGATGATCTACAAAGCTGAAAGTCAGGAAACATCCTGCACTACTAATTGGTAATCATACATTTGAATTGGATCGACAGGGGGAAGAAACGATTTGAAAAATCACTCCAATTATATGACTAAATTTAATTTCATTGGTTCAAATTTTAGAAAAATGGTCTGGTTTGAGTTACCTGAACCAACTATAGACAGTGCCTTGCTCTCTAGCCCAATATACAATGAACCTTCTAGCTTTAGCAGCAGGCTCCAAACCTTATTCTAAAAAGGGAAAAAGTAGGAGGCACTCTTAAAATTTAGACTTCAGGTATAAACCCAGCTCAGTTCCCTTGCAGGCTGGGACTCGGGTTCTTAGACCTTTCCTAGGTGTGAGGGTGAGAACTGAACCCGCTGCCACATGTGAGCCTGAAGAAGTCTGAATTGTTTCCACCACCTGGCCCTTCAGATCAGATGATATTTGTCTAGCCTCATTTCTTCCTTGAGCTAAATATCAAGAACCCATTTTTTCCATTGTTGTAACGCTTGCAGGTCTAGAAAGAGAATAAAGTTTAAACACGCCTGTCCATTGTATACTTTCCAATACTCTAAGAATCACAATTAGCAAATCAGACACACAAATGATTTACTAATACTGCAAATTACTAAAGTGTCGGGTGTTTTCCATACATTTTCTCTAATCATCACCAAAGCCACAGAAGGAAGCCATTATCCTTCATTTTATGAGGGGGAAAACAAAGCTCTAAAGAGCTAAGTGGCAGAATTAGCACTTAAACTCAGATCTTCCCGGCTGCAAACTCAACCACTGAACAAGTAGCATTGCAAAGAGAGTTTCCACTACTTGCCAGAATTTTACTTTTATTATCTTTAATTTTCAGAATAACCCTCATAGCCAGGTATTGCTGTGATCCCCACCTCCCATCTGAGTGGACTGGTACTCATGAAGGTTAAGGGAGTTGCCTACTAGATGGCAGCTAGTGAGCTGTGGGACTGGATTCAACTTCGAAACGCTTTCCTTCTAATAACAAAAAGTAACTCCCCTACATGGAATACTGTCCTAAGCTATTTATAACTACTATAAACCACCCTAAAGGGCAGAGGAGTTTGAGCCTCATTGTCCACATGAGGAAGGTGAGGTTCACAGTGATGGATGACTTGACTTCTCGTGTCACAAAACTATCAAGTGGCAGAGCCAGGATTCAAAGCCCACGCTCCTGCCACTCTGCCAGGATCCCTGTCCCCAGTCCTTTTAGACTTTGAGCCAGTATGTTGCAGGACATTTGACCCGGCCCAAAGTGTCCACAGAGATATTTGGTCTCTGACACATTACAGAATACAAATACTGAACTTCATCATTCGTATTGTGTGTAATGCATGAGGAATCTTGGATTTTTACACTGATTCTGGTTCTTTCTTCTCATCATGAAGTTCAGCAGGGTTACTCTGAAGTTGATGAGCAATTGCTCTCCAGTACATATTGATCTGGTTACTGGCTTTCTATTCCTTCTATCTGTGAACAGTTTTAGTGACATGAATCTGATTCTACTGGTGTCATCATGAGGTGGGCAGCTGTATTTGAGTGTCACCACCAGGAACCTGGGTGATGAGTGTTCATGGCTCAGCTGTTCATCTTTTCACACTTCAAGGGCCTTTCCACATGAACCAAATGTCTCTGTGGACATTTTGGGACAGGACCAAATATCAAGGTCCTTTCAGCATAGACCAAACATCCACTAAGCAAACCAGTGTCATCGAAACACTAGGCTAACTTTCAAGGGCCTGCTATATAGCAAAGGAGAGCACTTGGGATAGCATAAAGGATAAAAGTAAAACAACTTGACAACATAGTAACAGGAAGAAAAAAATATGATCTGGGGTTGCAACAGCCAAGTTTGCCTTGTCAATGCACAGAGCACCAAGCATTCTCTATTTTCCAAATAATTACACTCTTACTTTGAATTAAAAATAGAAATAAAGAAATTTACATAAATGGTAACCCCAGCAGGGGGAAGGAATTATGCATTGCCAGGAATGAGCTAGGTATCATATGAAAAAGACCAAAATAGGGAATTTCCATGTGTTTTATTCATTTAAGTTCATTTTTAAAGACTCATCCCTGCCAATATTGTCCCCACTGCTTTCAGTAATAGTATTTTCCTGCCTCTAACCAAAATGTTGATTTGGCAGGAAATGAGGAAGAGGTTGCTTTTGAATTCAGACTATTCCCGTATGGTTAACTCTTGGATCAAAACCATAAGTTGACAAAACAACAAACACCATTTCTATGTAGGCTGAGCAGACATACTGTTTTAAACAGGACAGAAAACACAGTACTGTCCCATTTCAAATGGTACAATATGGTCAGCCTCGTTTCACGGGGCTAACCTCCAGGTGTTAGTAGGCTGAATATACGTACCATTTGAAAATGAACAGCGCTGTTTTCTGTCCCATTTCTGCGCATATCACAGTGTTAACAAAATGCTTCCACCCATGTTCTCATTTGATCTTCACAACAGCGCTAGGAGGTAGACAAAGTCTACATCAAATTCCTCACTTTGCTGACAATGAAATTAAAATCCACTTAAGTGGCTTGTTCGAGATCATACAACCAGTAAGACCCGGGCTGAAAGCCAGGTATTCTGTTATTAAATTTCAGGTTTTTTCCACAACAGCATTGTGCTCTAAGTTACTTGAGAAATATCTCTTCTACTGTACAGTGCTGAATATCTCTATAGCTGCTATTGCAGTTACCACATCATCATAATTCTTTTATTATTTTTGATAGGCTTTATTTTTAGAGCAGTTTTGGGTTCACAGCAAAATAAACAAAGTACAGAGAATTCCCCTAGACCTTCTGTTCCCATACATTATCAAAATCCCCTACCAGAATAATACAGTTATTATAATTCATCATTTTTTAACTATAAAGAATTTTCAAGTGATAATTCTAGAAAGAGGAGGAGGGAGAGAAGTGGGAAAGGAAGAAGGGGAGGGGGAGGAAAAGTTGCCAGTACTTTGGGAACCAGTGCTAGCTGGCACTCCACCTGCCACCACCAGGTACACTTATCACAGCTTCACCATCTCAGCCTTGAGTGAACACGTGCAAGACCTCAGAGGGTGGGCCTCCCAGCCCCTTATTTCTATCTAAATTCTCCCTAAAACATCACCCGTAGTTTCAACCAGGCCTGAGTGAGCAGGGGAAACGGAAGAACATTTCTAACAGGACTTTCACTTTTACAGTCTCACAATAATGACTACAACTATACTACATTATACTAACAATAACACTAATGCAATGCATAGCAATGGTAACAATATGTGTAATTTATTGAGTTCCTATGATCTTTCAGGTACTGTATACATTTAATCCTCTCTAAATCCTTACAATAAACAGTCCACAGTCCTTACCGACAATTCTAAAATATAAAAGTTCTAAAACCCCAGATGTTTTTCCCTAAGTATACAGGAAACACTTTTGGTGGCAAAACCTAATCTAAACCAACACTGGGTGGGGTTTTTTTGTTTGTTTGGTTGGTTGTTGTTTTTCTTGTGGCTTAAAACAACACAAATTTGTTATCTCACAATTTTATAAGTCAGAAGTCTGGATTGGTTCAATTTGTTTCTCTGCTCTTTGTTTCACAGGGCCAAAATCAAAATATTGACTCTTATGGGTAGGCTCTAGGAAAGATCCACTTCCAAGCTCTTTCACGTTGTTGGCAGAGTCTAGTTCCTTATGGTTGTAGAACAGAGGTCCTCATTCCCCTGTGGGCCCTCAGATGGAGGTTTTCCTTAGGTTTTTTTGTTTTGTTTTACTTTGTTTTTATGGTCTTTATTTACCCCCTTGGTGTGAACATTCATACATTTTGGTGCAAAATAGGTTAACGTGTTGAGTTCTGGGGCACTGCCCCCAGGCTCTGCTAAAATGTAACATACTATGTAATATTGATTATACACCTTCTTATCTCTAAAATCCAAAAATGTCTCAATTCCAAAACACATCCAGCCTCAAGGATTTCCGATATCTCCACTTTCCTGATGAGAAACTGAGATTCACAAAGAATGTAATTTTATTACATTTTTTTTTCTAGGTCATCAGAGCCCTTTGACTAATTTAATAGTCAATGCTCTTTTTTTTTAATTCAGAAATGTATAGCTATGCTGTCTGCATGTAATTTAATAGTCATATTTAAGTAGATCATTTCCCTGTACAACCCCATGCAAACTATTTTAAGTGCTACTGGTTTGTGGCTGATCTGAAGGGGCTGAGCTTGCATTTATCATCTCTTGTTATGCAGCCCTGTTTCCAGGGAGGAACATGCAGTATCATCTCTAAGAACAGCGGTTTTGGGGAAGCCAGGATGACTCAGTGGGTTAAGCGCTCACTTTGCAGCGCTGGGGACCGAGGATCGAATCCCGGCCCCGGCCCATGCAGAATCATGTGCTGAACTGGGAGCTGCCCCAGTTAAGTTCTCTCTCTGTCTCTGTCTCTGTATCTCTCTCTCTGTCAAAAATAAATAAATAAAAATATATTTTTTAAAAAAAAGAAAAAGAACAGCGATTTACTATGTAGCCCACACTGTTCTAAGTGCTTTACATAAGACATCGTATTTAATCCTCGCAACAACACAAGGAGATGGGAACTCTTATCCCCACTTTATAAATGATGAGTCTGAGGCACAGAGAGGCTAAATATATTGTCTACTTGGTACAATGGCAAAGCCAGGATCTGAATCTCAGCAGAAATCAAACAAAATCCTTTTCTTCACAGCACTTGTGGGATGGAGGAGGGACAGAAGGTAAATAAATAAATAACAAAATTATATAGTATATCAAAAGGTTGATAAGTCCTATGAAGAAACATAAAATCTGTATTCTAACTACCATACTACTCGTATACTGTTTCTTAGTGAAAGCCATACCAAGTCTGATATCTGAAGGAGGGTCAAGTATAAAGGATCGAGTCCCGGCCCCGGCCCGTGTGGACCCATATGCTTGAACTGGGGTGTGCTTCCCATATGGGAGGCCCCCAGTTCAGGTTCTTACCCCACCCCCAAGTTTGGCCCCTGGCTCGAGGGGGCGTGCCTTTCATGCGGGAGACCCACAGCCCAGGTCCCGCCCTGCATGCCCCCGCCCACCTGTGTGGAATGAAACCATGTTGAAAACTGATGACATACAACTATGGAGACTGCTCTGGGCCCTCCCCTTTCTCTCTGTCTCTCTCTATCTCTGTCAAAAACAATAAAATAAATCTTTTTTTAAAAAAAGATTACATAAGAACTACTTTCAAGCACCATGGAGTAATAAGGATTAGATCTACCCTTCTGTCTAAAAGGTTCAAAAACAAAAGCAAAACACAAATATATGACACAAGATATGGTTTTCAAGATACTAAATATCAGACAATGGAGTACAGTAACTCCTGAAAAACATGAAATAAATGAGGTAAGCACTATACCGAGCTTACTCAACTTGAAAAGAATCCCAGGCCATGATGCAGAGAGGCAGAACTGAAGTAGAAGCCCTTTGTGAGATGCCCTGAAATTAATACTTAAAGGGAAACGTATAGCTCTAATTCCCTCTAATAGAAAAGAAAAAGTTCTCAGATCAATGACTTCAGCTTCTACCTTAAGTAAAAAAGAAAGAGCAAATTAACCCCAAAGTTAGCTGGAAAAGGAAATCAAAGATTAGAACTAAAATTAATGAATAGAAAGTGAAACAATAATAAACAAAATTCAGTGAAACCAAAAGCTGATTATTTGAGAAGATAAAAAAATATAAATTTCTAACCAGACTGATCAGGAAAAAAAAGAAAGAAGAATCAAATTACCTAATATCAGGAATAAGAGAGAACACATTTCTACAGAGTCTACATATATTCATAGGAAAATAAGGGAATGTTATGAACAACTTTGTGCCAATAAATTCAACAACTTAGATGAAATAGACATACTGCTTGAAAAACACGAACTACCAAAGCTCACTCAAAATAAATAAATAAATAAATAAATAAATAACCTGAATAGCTCTATGACTACGAAAGAAATTGAATTTGTAGTTTAAAACCACTGGGGAAGAGGGTTGGGGGTGACAACCAACAACAAACTTCTAAGCCCAATGGCATCACTGATAAATTCTATCAAACATTTAAGGAAGAAATCGTTTACAATTCTGTGCAAACTCTTCCAGAAAACTGAAAAAGAAGGAATACTTTCCAACTCATTATATGAGGCTACCATTATCCTGATACAAAAATACAGAAGAATATCCCTCATAAAAAGAAATGCAAAAATTCTTTTAAAAATAAATTTAAATATTAAATCCAACTATACATTAAAAGAATAATATATCATGTCCAATTGGGGACTATCCCAGACTGCTAAGTTGATTTAACATTTACAAAATCAATCAATGTAATGTACCATATTAGCAAACTAAAAAGAAAAATATATATGATCATATCAACAGAAAAATCATTTGACAAAATCTAACACTGATTTCCAATAATAACTCTCAGCAAACTAAGAATAGAAAGAAACTTTCTCATCGCAGTGAAGGGCATCTATAAAAACCCTACAGCTAACCTTATGCTTAAAGGTAAAAGGCTGAACACCCTCCACCAAAAAAACAAGAACAAGACACAGATTTACACTCTCACCATTTCTATTCAGCATCATGAAGGAGATTATGGCCAGTTCAATAAGGCAAGAAAAGTAATAAAAGGCATTTGTACTAAGAAGCAACAAGTAAAACTGTCTTCATTTGTATGAAATAATTATCTATCTAGAAAATACTTCAGAATATTTTTTAAAGCTACTAGAATTGATATGAATTTAACAAGCTTACAGGATACAAGCAATATACAAAATCAATCTTATTTCTATATACTTGTGATGAATAATTGGAAATTAAAATATCATTTACAATAGCATCAAAAATATACATCAGACAAAAGATGTACAAGATTGTACACTGAAACAAACAACAACAAAAACTGCTGAAAAATAATTAGCTTAAAATTTAAATAATTGGAGTTCTACTCACTGTTTGTGGGTCAAAAGATTCAATGCTGTTAAGATGGTAGTTCTTCCCAAATTGATCTATAGATTCAGCATAATTCTTAGCTGGCTTTTTGTAGACAAAGACAAGCTGATTCTAAACTTCTTTTGAAACTGCAAAGAACCAAGAATAACAAACAAACAAACAAAAACAGAAAACAAAAAACATTTTTTTAAAGAATAAAGTGAAAGGACTATCACTGCCTAATTTCAAGATGTGTTATAAAGCTACAGTAATCAAGACAGTGTGATATTGTCATAAAAATAGACAAATGCATTGATAGAAATGATGAAAGTTTATAAATAGATGACCCACACATATATGGACACTGACTTTCAACTAGATGCAAAGACAATTCAGTGCAGAAAGGATAATCTTTTCAACAAATGGTGCTGAAGTATGTATAAGTGTACTTAGAGCAATACTTCACACAATACAAAAATTAATTTATAATGCATAATAGACCTAAATGTAAAACCTAAAACTATAAAACTTCTGGAACAAAACACAGTTGAAAATCTTTAGGACCTTTCATTAGGTAAAGATTACTTAGTTACAACACCAAAAGCACGATCCATAAAAAATATATATTGGTAAATTAGACATCATGAAAACAAAAAACTATTAAGAGATTAAAGACAAGTCACAGACTGAAAGAAAATATCTCAAAAGAAGATTTATATCTAGAATACGTAAAGAATTCTCCAAATTCTAAAATGAGAACACCAACAATTCAATAAATATATGGGCAAAAAAGATATATGAGTGACAAATAAGAATATGGAAAGATGTTCAGCATCATTAGTAATTAGGAAAATACAAATTAATATAATAATGAGATATCACTACACACCTACTAGAATAACTAAAATTACAAAGATCCACAGTAGCAAGTGTTGGTCATGGTACTGAGCAGTTTTAACTCTGATACACTGCTGTTGAGCATGTAAAAGAGCAGGAAAACTGTTTGTTAGTTCCTTAAAAAGTAAAATAAACATCTGGCATATGATTCAGCCACTCTACATAAAGAATTGTACACAAAAGTTCATAACAGTTCTTTTTTTTTTTTTTAAGATTTATTTTATTGTTTTTGACAGAGAAAGAGAGAGACAAAGAGAAGAGGGAGGGCCCAGAGCAGTTTCCATAGTTGTATGTCATCAGTTTTTGACATGGTTGAGTTTCACACAGCTGGGCTAGGGCCACACAGAGAGGGAACAGGGCTGGGGGCCTCACGCAGAGGAGGCACGCCCCCTCGAGCCAGAGGCAGAACTGGGGGTGGGGGGCAAAAACTGAACTAGGGTCTTCCCACATGGGAAGCACACCCCAGTTTACCATATGGGTCCACACAGGCTGGGGCCCAGATTCAATCCTCGGTCCCCAGAGCTGCAAAGCAAGCACTTAACTGATGAGCCATCCCAGCTTCCCCGTGTGTCACCTCTTCTAACCTAGCCTTTTCAGACACACACTGTCATTCTGCCACATTTTATTCTCTAAAATCAAATAACAAAGGGCAATCCATATTCCAAGATGGGGGTGGGGGGTTAGATTCTACCTTTTAATGGGGGAAATGTCAAAGAACTTGCAGATGTGTTTTAAAACCACCATGCTATGTTAATCAAAACTGCAGAAGCCTCACCATTTCTTTCCGATATGTGGCCACGAGCTTCCATGGAAGGAGCAGAGACAGCACTGTGACTCTGGGACATTGGATTCAAATTCTTACACAGATTTAAGACTCTTAAGTGGGTGCCAATTTTCCATGTTAGGAATGGGGACTGGGAACAGATGCGGTCAACATGAGACAGGAGAGGACAGAGAAGAGGAGGAGGCAGGCTGCACAGTTCAAGCAGTGGAAACACCAGGCAAAACACAGTATCTCAACTCCAAAAAGAACACTTACAGCCACTGATGGGTCAATCTGTAAAAGCGGAGTGGAGAACAGTGGTGGACAGGCCAGCAGCCACCAACAGGGACATCTTATAGTAGGTAGCAGATGGTTCTGAGGCCAGGATTGGGTCTTGGTATCTCTGCTCCTGAGCAGAAATATACTTCCTCTGGATAGCAAACATTCTGCTCTTATTGCATCAAATCATACAGAGCCACCATTGCATATTTTTATGACCAGTTTTCCTACTACACTAACATGTTCCATAATGGCAGGGAGCATGTTTAATTCATTTTTAAATCTCAGCATCTACCGTGGTGCCTTTGGTGCCTGGGACTCAGCAAGTGCACGTGAATAAACAGAACTGAACCATCAAGGTCAAAGCAAGGAACCAGTCTTAAGGGAGTAAGAGACTAGGGCGGGGTTTCAGGACAGAACTGGAACCCAGAGAAGTAAAGGCCCAGTTACTAACTTGTGTGGTGGTCTTTGTCCTAAACAGGTGATCAGCACTCAGGTTCTCAGTACAACCAGCCAGAAGGCTGACCTGCCTGAGCTCTTAAACAAGAGTTTCTTCGTTTCTCCCCAAAGATTCATCTTAAAGCCTGGGGTGTAAGCCCACAAGAATAAATGGCAAGGACAGAAAGATCTGTGGCTGTCCCTTGTGCAAGAGAGCATACAAGTCTGAGAGAACCCTTTCTGCTTTCTGCTCACAGGAGTGAGTTGCCTATGAACATAGCATGTTCAGAAATCTCCAGCTGTAATGCGTAGCTTCTCCAGGACAGACCTCTCTGCTCTAGGCCCATCTATCTGGCTTCCCCAGGTCTCCCAGGCACCAAACGGAGCTCATCACCATGCTCAAACCACCATGCTCCTCCTACATGCCCTACCTGTACGCAACAGAGCCACCACCACCCAGATGGGCAGGCAGGAACCAGGCCTGTCCTGCATGCCTCGTCTCTGTCATCTCCAACCGCCAGATCCAAATTTTTATGCTCACTTAACAGTGTCTCCTTTTCTAAAAAAAAAAAAAACCTTCCCTGACCTTAAAGAGTTGAAATGCTCCTCCCACCTTCCCATGTCAGACCCTGCCAGACTCATGCTGCCCCCACTGGACCTCAAGTAACCTCAGACCTTGGACTGTGTCTTACCACACTGCCCAGATGATGTGGTTGTTCAACAAATGTTTGTTGACTTATGCATGAACAAACCGAATACACTGTGAACTGCACCCCACCCAGTACTTTCTACCCTCTTCCCTTCCTTTTTTCTTTCTCAGTAGCACTTACTACCTCTCATATGCTATAAATTTATTTATCTCTTTGTCCTCAACAACCCTCACCACAACCACCGAATGTAAGTTCCATGACAAAAGTGATTTTTGACTATTGGTTTACCCCAAGTGGGTGAAATAGTGCCTGGCATTCAGTAGGCACTTAACTAAGGTGACCAGACATCCCGCTTTTGGCGGGACAGTCCCGATTTTTAACAATTTGTCGCGCGTCCCACGGCGTTTTAAAGAAGTCCCGATTTTTGGAAAGAATGCACGACAAGCTAGGGAACGGCGGGAGATAGACCAAATTTTTAATCAAGAACCCCCTCCCCCCCGGTCAATGGTGTCACGCTTTACCAATGTTAAAATCTGGTCACCTTATTTAACAAATACAAACAAATGACAAGCCTCTACAGCTTAGCTGGGTTCCGATGGTCATGGCATTAGCTAGTCAGTGATCCTCCTAGGTTCCCTGGCAACCACGCCTGGCTGATGTACCCCTTCTCCCCAACTATGACACACTTCCCTCATTTGCCTGGACAACAGCTTGTTTTAGGGCAAGTACTACTGCCGGGGATCAGCTACCAAAGCAAATATAGTACTTCCCATCCCAACATCTGAAAACTCTTAGAAAGATTTCAGCCCTCATGTGCCAGGAAAAGTAACTTTTTCAGTTTTTATAAAGTAGCCAAGTTATTATACAACATTATTTTCAAAATGCATTTAACTAGACTACTCGTTGGTACTTAAAATTTCAAATGCTTGTGAAAATTTAACTTTTAAAATACTTAGTTTCAGGAAATACTCAATTTGGGGTTACTTTTCTAAGTCAGTGGTAGAGAAAAATCATCATTTTTATAACAAACCAAGGTTAGGGACTACCTATCGTCAAAAACATTATCTTCTTTAAAAGTTCATATGGAGGTTTTAAAAGACCACTAAAGTGATTTATTCATGGCTGTCTATGTAAGAATGCTAATGTTTTTAAGCACTTACTATATGGCAGACACTTTAGATATGTCATGCTGCTCAATTATCACAACTCTGGGATAGAGATATGAGTAGACCCATTTCAGAGCAGAAGAAATTTCAAATCAGAACAACTAAGTAATTGCTGTAACACTTTATTTATTAACAAAAAGAAGTTTGAAACTAATATGGCAAAATAAGAGTTGACAAAGCTAAATGGCGAATAAATAGTTATATATACTTCTTTGTAAACCTGAGATATTTTATTAAAAAATAAACCAATAAATGATGATGATAATTTGCCCATATTACAGTGTTAATTAAGATTTAAATCCACATGTTTGACACAAAAGTCTATGTTTTTTTTCCCACAATTACTGTGCTGCCTCTCCAAAATAGAAACTATGACATTTGCTTAAGCTAGTATATAAAAAAGTTGAAAGACCTGCTGCAAAGTAGTTATAACTCATCATTAAATAGTTATTACTAGCAGAAATAATACTAAAAATGGGACCAATATTTTGGATTTATTATATATACCTTTTTTTTCCCCAAATGTCTTTGAAATGGTTCAGTAACCCTAGACCAGGAAATGGTAAAAATTAGCCCCGTTCCCAAATATCATCTTAGGATATAACCCATAAGCAGCTCAGAACCAGCCTCTCTTTCTTACAGTCTAAGACATAATTAAAAATAAGGAGTATTAAACTGAAAAAATATTATAGACAAAGAAAGAAAAATGAACTAAAGAGAGTAGGTGGGTAGAAGGTAAATACAAGTGAGTTCTGGAAGAGGTATGGGAAGGAATCCTGAGACTCAATAAGAAGGAGGGTAGGAGAGAAATTATTATATAATGACAGGAGGTATAAAAAGAAGCAGGAGCAGGGATGCTGGAATAGCTCAGTAGGTTGAATGCTTGCCTTGCAACCACCAGGGATCAAATCCTGGCCCCAGCCTGTGCAAACTCATATGCTAAACTGCAACACAACTGGTAAACCCCCAAGATGACGATGAAAGTTCTCGTCTCCTATAGGGGAGGCCCCTGGTTCAGTTCCTGCCCCACGCAGCCCCACATCCACCTGTGTGGAATGAAACCATGTCACAACTAATGATGTACAACTATGGAGACTTCTCTGGGCCCTCCCCCTTTTCTCTCTCTCTCTCTCTCTCTCTCTCTCTCTTCTCAAAAAACAATAAATCTTAAAAAAAAAAAAAAAACAGGAAGCAGGAGATGAGGTGAAACCTGGAGATGGAGAAAGACAAGAGTTAGAGAAAATAAAAAGAGTGTAGAACAAGAAAAATTAGAACTTATAGAAAAAGAGAGAAACCAGGAAATAGTGGGGTAAAATGAAATCAAAGACAGATGTAACCTTCCAGTGATTTCATAAATTAGTTCCATGTCCTGCCACATGGGTTTTCCCCTCCCTTTCCTAACATTAACAGCATCAGCGACTTTGAGTGATACGTTTTGCAATCGCAGGGTAATAAATTGAAAGCATCAGTGAGTAAACAGACCCCTCACAATGAAAATTAAGCACTAAGGAATGCAAATTAAATTCCGACATGACATAATACTTAGAAATATGGCGCGTGGCACCGAAACATGATGTAGGTCTGGGACCATTTTCAATCCTGCAGCGAGCCTCCAGACCGCAGGCTCCTGTTACTGATTTCTTGCCCCCATTAGTCCGCCAAGCTGTAGAATAGAACCTGCCTCCATCTTTACCAGCAAATAAGCAGGAGAATCCCTCATGAACAGATCCCCATACCCACCGGCACGCCGCCAACACCTTTAACCAGCACGACAATGACTGAGTGGCAAGCCGCACTGACCCACAGGAGGGAAAAGGCGCGTGCTGCCAAATATTTTGCTCAGATGTTCCTAGTCCTTTGTCTGTTTGTCGTGTGATTTTGGATGGTATCCTGGACTGGTGGCTCATTATGTTGTGAGGCTCTGCTTCCTATGAAAGTTCTCCGGAGAGTGTCAGTCTTTCTTTTTCTGCTGTTTTGTCAAGCAATCAATGCAGTTGAGCTCAAAATGCATGTTGTGTCTTGCCTTCCATCAGCATTTGCTCCACCCACAGTGCAGTTTTCCTGCATTGCTGTACATGGTGCACACATCGCTCAGGGGTTAATCTGAGAACTGGGTGGTGGTTTATATTGTAGTTCAGTTCCCCAAGCCTTTGCTCTGCTTCTTTGGGTCTACTCTGTGCATGTGGTTCAGGGCAAGCCCAGGACTAGCGCTGGTATATACACACTTAAATAGTCCCCTGCTCCAACTCTCTCCTCATCAGGATTCTCCCCACGTTCTCAGACGTCAAGGGCACCTTTTCCACTTTTCTCAGTGTTTCAGCCCCTGGGCTGTTGTGTGGTTCCACATGACCAGATCAACTTTTCAGGTGAAACAACAGAAAAAAGAGAAAACAATCGGTATTTTCCCACACGCTTCAGACAACAGGAAACTCTTTGCCTGCTCCTTTGTCCAGGAACTCAGATAAATTCTCAAGGATTTAGGTGTGTCTGCCATGCCTGGGGCTGGGGGGAGACTTTGTCCTTTGGCCAGATGCCCGTTTTCATGCTGCATCTATTGCTTGGGGATGCCAGTAGATTCCATTGATAGCAGATGGTTTTCTTGTGAACCCTGTGTTTGAATCCCTTATGATCATCCTTTTCTTCTCTTCTATTGTTCAGTTTATTGGGGTGACATTGGTTGGTGACAATTGCATAGTTTCCAGGTGTACAACTCTACATGACATCATCTGTCTTGCATTCTGTGCTCCCCACCCTGCATCCTTTCCTTTTTGTAATCTTGAGCCATGATCCTGGTCTCCAGTGAAGAGGCAGCAACTCTAGTGGTGCCAGAAACATGCAGGGAAAAGACCGAGTGATGTGGATTCAGGGTGACAGCTGGAGGGACCATTGTCCCTGTGTGGAGCCTGCCTCAAGTGTCTGTCAGAGCCTTTTTATTTTTATTTTTTTTTAAGATTTATTTTATTGTTTTTGACAGAGAGACAGAAGGGGGAGGGCCCAGAGCAGTCTCCATAGTTGTACGCCATCAGTTTTAGACATGGTTTCATTCCACACAGGTGGGCGGGAACCGGGCTGAGGGTCTCCCAAATGGGAGCCATGCCCCCTTGAGCCAGGGGCCAAACAGCGGGGTGAGAACATAACTGGGGGCCTCCCGCATGGGAAGCACACCCCAGTTTAGCATATGGGTCCGCACAGGCCGGGGCCAGAATTCGATCTTCAGTCCCCAGGGCTGCAAAGCAAGTGCTTAACCTGCTGAGCCATCCCTGCTTCCCCTGTCAGAGCCTTTTTAAACCTCCAGCTCTAATCAATTTTTCCTCCAGATTCAATAGGTTCCTTTTTGTAGGTAAACATTTCCTACTAGAACAGGTGGAGGTTAAAATACATAAAGTAATAGAGGGAGAATTTGTAAAAATATTAGCATACATTGCCCAGGTATCTGTTTTTCAAATGAAGATTAGTTTTTCTTAAAAGGTATTTTGTAGCCATTTGGCTTGTTTATAGAAAAGTTTTAGATTAATTCCAGTCAGGTTAATTTATTAAGGACTTAGGTTCAATCCTTACCAAGTACCTACTTATTAAGAGCTATGACCAAATCCACACATTATAATTAAAACATCGACCATATACTGGATGATCTATTGAAGTGAAGGTCCCCTTTACATATAGACAATTCCCAAGGATAAGGGACCTGAACATACCAACAGCAAGCACAACTCACTCACTCTGCCACTATTTTGACCTCCTACCATGAAAACCACCAACCGCCAACCGCCAACCTCCCGCCCTGGTTGGCAACTACCCTGAGCTGTATTATCACCGGAGCCCTTGATCTGCCCTTCCCACCCGTTTCTCGGCCTCTGCTGCCGCATTAGCACTGCAGGCTCCTCAGCAGCTCCCACCCATCTTCAGGACTGACCTGGCCGCCTGCTTGCCCAGCCCTGCTCTCCAGTCCCCCAGGGACACCCTAGTGTGCAAGCCCTGAGGGAAGCAGGACTGCAAAGTCAGTGGGGGCATGGACACTGGTCTCAGACTCAGTGGAGCTAGGTTTGAGTCTCACATCCTGCACTTACTAATTGTGTGGCTATGGACAATTTACTTAGCTTCTTGGAGCATCCCAGTCTTTCCCCTTCAAATAGGAACTGCTGTACCATCTTCATAGGATTGTTGTGAAGATTCTGTGGAGAGCCTCCTATATGGAAAATCATTTCCTAAGGACTGTAGTGATCTCTTGTTCAGAAGTAACCTTTTCAGAGGTACAAGTTGGTAAACGGTGGTCCAATTTTACAAACTAGAGGACACTGGAAAGTCACAGCCTGAAATGCCAGAGATGTGGATTCAGCCCTGGCTCTGCTAGATAGCCCTAAGCAGGTCAGGAAACTTCTCGTCCTTTGTATGAATCAGTGCTTCTCCTGAACTTGAAGCTCTCTGAAGGCACTTAGGTACTAAGAATCTGTGAGTCTGAAGCAGCACTGTTCAATTGCATGTGCATTAAATAAGTTTTTAGGAGCCAGCGTGGGAACGGAACTGACACTATAACATTGCTTATATGAACAAAAAGAGTTCTGAGTGATGACAACTGGCTTATAAGTAAACTTTTGGAACAAAATCAGTTCACAATTTAGAGACTATTTGAATCACTACAAGATAACCATTACAAAAAATCTTTGGTGATGTTAAGAAATATCTTCCACACTCTTCTGGAGTTGATTTTCAACGACATTTGCACTTTGATATAATTAGATCTAGGGTGTACTCAGGTTCTTATTTAATCAAATTACCACCACTTCCAAGGTTAACAACTGATTTCCCTTTAGCACATGGGTGGGCAGGTGAGTGAGAATGTAAGTGTGTAAATGTAAGTGTGTGTGTGTGTTTAAGGGGTGGGGAAATGGGATTCACATGGATTTTACTTAAAATCTGATATTATATGAAATTATTATACATTGTGAAAAGTGTTCTGAATCCTTAGAAAATTTGTAATATCAAAACACACTTTCAGTTTTATAACCATTATTTTCTTCTTCACATTATTCTGACATTAACTGTTTAAGCTTTTAGTTGAAAAAGGAAAGAGTGGTATATCAGCAGTTCTAAGAAAGGCAGTGGGATAACTAGTACTCTCCAAAATAATACAAGAGAAGAAAAAAAAAAGGAATAACTATATAAAATAAAAGGAAAAGACTTTCCCTTAATTGTCCTTCCCAAAGCAGGGAACTCATGGACCCATGTTAATCCTGAGTGCTGCGCATTCAGTAAACTTTTGAGGAGATAAGGGAAAGGACTAGACCATGGGATATTCTTGCCATAGAAGTTGGGGTTATATAACAAGAACTTTACTGGCCAACCTCTGAATGAAGGCCAGCTCTCATGGAGGCAGAACCAATGACCCAGAAACTTAGCATTAAACCAACATATAGTATGTTCACTGGCCCATCTCATAGTTCACAAGATGGAGGTTTCAGTATCTGATTGGTGTAATAATACAATCCAAGAAGTCATAATCACAAAGACATGTTACTCTAAGAAATTCACACATCGTCCTCCTATGATGAATTAAGCTGTATGAACTGTCAAGATAATGCATTCCCATTCAAAAAAGTTCATGGTGTGTTCACTTTGTGTTTATTATAAGTGCACAGATGCCTTTTCCAAAGACATTTTTAAAACATCACACTTTTAAACAAAAGTAATATGAATTTCCCAGAAGAGTTCACACAGTTTTTCAGAAACTATTCCAAGAGTCCTGGCAGTTAACGTATTCAAGTGAATGTTGGGGATGTCAGGACAGCTCAGTGGTTGAGCGCTTGCCTTGAAATTGCAAGGTTTAGAGTTAGATTCCCGGCTCCAGCCTGTGCAAACCCATGTGCTGAACTGCAGTGCAACTAACTGGTGGAATGAAGCTGCCACAGCTAATGACATACAACCACAGAGACTGCTCTGGGCCCTTCCCGTTCTCTCTCTCTCTCTCTCTCTCTCTCTCTCTCTCTCTCTCTCTCTCTCTCTCTCTCTCTCTCTCTCTCTCTCTCTTTCTCTCATTTCTCTTAAACAATAAAGAATAAATCTTGAAAATATAATACTACAGAATGTGGCTTAAACAACAGAAATTTATTTTCTCACAGTTCTAAAAGCTAAAAGGCCAAGATCAAAATGTCAGTAGGTTTGGTTTCTCCTGAGGCTTCTCTCCTTGGCTTGCAGACAGCCCCCCTTCTCACTGTGTCCTCACATAGCCTTTGTCTCTGTATGTGTCCTCTGGTGTCTCTTTCACTTCTTATAAGAACACCAGTCATATTGGATTAAGGCCCCACCCTCATGACCCCATTTGTACTTAACCACTTCTTTAAAGCTCCATCTCCAAATATGGTTACATTCTAAAATACTGGGGTTAGGGGTTCAACATATTAATGGATGGGGGGCACAATTTAATCTAAAACAAATGCATTACATATTTTGCTGTTTCCAGCTTTTTACTATAGCAACAATCCTGCAATGAACACCATTGTATGTGATATCTCTGGACATCGGAGAATACATCCATGAACTTCTAGGAGTAAAATTGCTAAGTCAAAGGAATCAATTTTCATATATAGTGTCAAATTGTCCTCCAAAAAGATTTGTCAAATTTAAACTTCCACCAACAGTGGAAGTTTCCCCTCACATACCACAGTACTATATCAAGCATTTTTCTTCTATGCCACTCTATAAGTAAAAAATGATTATCTTATTTTGGTCTAATTATTTTTTTAATTGTTAAATTTATTGGGGTGACATTGGTTGGTAACACTTAGTTTCCAGGTGTACAAATCTACATCACATCACCTATGTGTTGCATTATGTGCTCACCACCCAGAATCAGCTCTCCTTCCATCACCACACATCTGGTGCCCACTCCCAACTCCCCCACACCACTCTCACACTCCTCTCCCCCCTTACTCTCAGGTAATCACCAAACTATTGAGTGTGTCCATAAGTCTTTCTTTCTTTGTTACTTTCAATTTTATAATCCACCTATAAGTGAGGTCATATGTTTCCTGATTCTTTGGTCTGCTTCTTTTAATTATCAGTGAGGTTTTAAATAGTATGCATTTTTTATAATAAAATGACTACTGTTGTTTTTTCATACATGATATTATATTTATGGTGAATGCATATATACATATATATATTATTTTAGGAAATCAAAATTGCTAAAACAACTTTATTTAAATCTACAATGAAGTAATTGGAACATTGGTTCCAATATATCTAATCCAATTTAAAGAAGTATGGCCACATATGCTTTGCATAGAGTCTGTTCTAAATAAGTACTTGCTGAAGGAAATTGATCACTGATGGCATCTGCTAGCCATTATCAGTGGTGATAAAATCAGCTCCTAATTATCAATGCATTGCTGAGTTATTGTGTATTTCTCAATAACTTTGAATTAATTTGAAGACATTTTCTTCTACCAATTATTTTCCAGTTAATATGTATGCATGACTTAACCGGGTGTTTTTCAGTTGTTGGGTGGAGGCAGGATATTGGTAAATAAAAAATCAAATCTAATTTTTAACCTGGAACTAGTACAACTTAACTTTTCTTGTATACAACTATGCTTCTGAAGCCCCTGGAAGACATGGCACCAAGGCAGCCTCTAGATAGGAGTTCCTGCTAGAATGAACAGGTAGTATGAAGAAGGACAGATTCAAATGAATAGCAGGATACTGGGAAAAGATGAGCTTGCTATGGAACACAAAGTTTCAAAAAGGAAAATTTCCTGCAAGACTTTGGGATGAGTACATTTAGTGGGAGAGGGCCCCATAGTGAGAGAGGAAATAATTTTCATATTTAATAGAACTATTTAGGTTTCCCAAGTAAGTGCCTATTTTCCTAAAAGCAGCAGGAATATTTAGGAACAGATACACAGTCAATTCTGTTTGCCACATGTAATCTAAAAGTGCACATTATGTTTGCCATGTTTCAGGATTTCATCATGTTTTTGGCAAGAGTGTTTACACATAAGGAGACCTTTTGTTAAACCACATAACTCTGATCTTGTTTATGAGCTCTAAAATTAAATCATCTCACATAAATGCTCAGAAGGTAATTTTCATATTAGTTTCAATGGTCCACAGTACCACCACAAAAGATCTAGTCACAATTCATTCTGTGACATGGGCGGCCTGTCAGCTTGGTACAATGTGCTGCTTCGTGGGAGTTTCATGACCTACAGACTCTCACACATTTGAGATGGAAAGAGTAGTTGGAAGCACTTTTGCCAGATCTGTGGCAAAAGCATTTACTATTAAAGGAAATATACCAATACAAAAGAATGAAGACTATAGTTCAGAGCCTGCACGCTTTATAAAAGGCCAACTAATAAATATTTTAAGTTTAGGGGAAGCTGGGATGGCTCAGCAGGTTAAGCACTCACTTTGTAGCCCCAGAGACTGAGGATTGAATCCCGGCCCAGGCCCAGGCGGACCCATATGCTGTACTGGGGTGTGCCCCCAGTTCAGTTCTTGCTGGGGCCTATGCGGGAGGCTCCCGGCCCAGTTCCTGCCCTGCGTAGCCCTGTGCCCACCTGTGGAGTGAAACTACGGTGATCCCTCGTTTTTCGCGGTTAATGGGGACCAGAACCTTCCGCAAAAGCTGAAAACCCGCGAAGTAGGACTTGCCCCTAGGAATTTTCTCATGGGTCGATGTCGCACCGGAAACCCATCACGCGCCTGTATGAGAGCCCGTGGGATGGACTCTGAGTCACCTCATCTCTGTGTTTGACAGGCAGGGATCCTTCTCTCTCGCGCATCCACATGAAACAACGCTCCTTTCCGCCATGTGGCTGCCGACATGGTTGTATTTTTTCATTTTTATTTTTTGATGAATATTTTGGGAAAACCCGCGAAGCACTGAAGCCGCAAACCATGAAGC
>PVKE010002950.1:0-35629 GCA_004027555.1 Craseonycteris thonglongyai
CGCCCCCACGTACAGCAGTCCCCGAGCCCCGCCCCCACGTACAGCAGTCCCCGAGCCCCGCCCCCAAGCCCGCTCCTGGGGACGGAGGACGCCCCGGTGGCCCCTCGGCCATGCCCTCCACACACAGCCCTGCCCAGCCTCCCTGCCCCGGCCCCATCTCAGGACAGCTACCCTCGTGCGCGCCCCCGCCCGGCACACGAGGTCCCACCGCCGTCAGCACTGACCGGGCGCGGGGCAGCTCCCACTTGGGGTCGGCGGGCAGCTCCAGCTCAGACACGTTGGCCAGCGCGGGGCCCTCCCCGGAGGACAGGCGCGCGATGCGCACCAGCGGCGTGTTGGAGTTCATGGACGAGTTGGACTCCAAGGACACCTGCTTGGGTCGGCAGGGGCAGGTTGGCGCCGCGGGGCCTGGGAAGCGGGGTCTGTGCCCAGGACCCCCGCGGGGACGTTTTTAAACTGTAACCGGGCGCCCGCCCACCCACGCAGGGCAGGGGCGCCGTGTGTCCCCGGACGGGCCCGTGGCCTCACACACCGGGGTCCCTGAGCTCCACGCCCAGGAGAGCGGGTGCTGGGGGGCCCGGGAGGCTGGGCGGCTCGGAACCTGGTATCTACTTTCTGTTACCTGTCGCTTGAGCGGGAAGCGGGAGACCTTGTGCACGGTGGGCGAGCCCAGGCCCTTCTTGGGGGGGCTGCGCAGGCGGCAGAGCGTCACGGCGGCCACCACCAGGATGAAGAGCAGGAAGCCCACCCCGTAGCTGAGGACGCCTGCGTACACGCTGCCGGCCTCGCCGGCCTCCACCAGCGCCTCCTCGGCTGCAAAGACACGGGCATTGGGGGGCCTGGCCCGGAGCCCCCACGTGGGGGCGGGGAAGGGGCTCAGCAACCTCGTGGGGGGGGTGCTGAGGTCTCGGCGCCCCACGCGGTGACGGTCCTGTGGTCAGAAACGCCCGAGGCAGACCCAGGAGAGGAGAGCCCAGAGCCAATAGCACCCATGTCTGCCACCCGGGGAGACACCAAAGCCCCCACACAGGCGGCGGCGGGCCCGGCTGGAGGTGGCAGCTCGACAGAGGCCCTTTTGGGCCACGACAGGGCCACGTTGGCTTTGCCTCCATAGCAGGCACAGGGCCTGGCATGAAGGGTCCATTGGAGCACAGTGGCTGCGAGCCCGGGGGGTCCTCGCCTGTCCCCGGCGGCCTTGGTGTGTCCCCAGCCAGCAGCCCCGAGAGGACAGGAGCAGAGCGAGCAGCAGCAGGAGCCAGTACCTGGCAGCACCACCAGCCACGCAGAGTGATGGGAAAACCCGATAGAATTGCCCGCCAGACACGTGTACTCCCCCGCGTCCTCAAAGGTGACATTGCGCAAGGACAGAACCTCTAGCTCCTTGTCGGTGGTGTTAGCGCCCGCGGTCTACAAAGAGAGAACACAGCACGATAGGCGAGCGCCAGCACCTCCCACGGGCACCAGAACCAGAGTCCACACGGTGACGGTCCAGCCAGGCTGCAAAGAAAACGCCGCCGCCACCACCCCGCCACCGCTGCGGCGGCCGCGGGTCCTCCGCCTCGTGCGTCCACACCGAGCCCGAAGCCAGTCCCTCCACCGGCGAGTCCTCTGTCCCAGGTGAGCGCCAGGCGAGCGGCCAGCAGCATGCTGCACAGACGCAGCGTGCAGGGGTGCAGGTGGTTAGGGCGGACAAGGGGGCAGAAGGGCAGGCGGAGCGGACAGACAGACAGACAGACGACAGGAAGTGAGCGGGGAGCAGAGCTGGGGACGGAGGGAGGGGTGCACACACACACACAGAGGGGCACGGCCCCCGGCCGGGCTGAGGGCCTCTCTGGGGGAGGTTCGGGGTGCAGGCGGGGTCAGCGCAGGGCCACGGGGCCCGAAGCGCACGCGGTCACAGTGGAGGCCAGAGGCGCCACGCAGGTGGCCACGCACGGAGCGGAGCGCGAGCGGCGGGGCGGGGTGCGAGCAGGACGGCGTGCAGGACGGCCCACGGCCAGGGCGTCGGAGCTGGGGCTCGGCGTGCCAGGCAGGCGTGGGACAGAGTTGTTACCTGCTCGGGGCCCGTGAACGCGCAGCCAAAAGGCCTTCTCAGACACGCCTATGAAATTGGAGGCTCGACAGAGGTACTCGCCCCCGTCGCGCTCGGACACATTGGCCAGACGGAGGCGTGCGTCGGCCTCCACAGTCTCACTGATCCAGGACTGCAGGGGACAAGAGACCCGGCTCAGGCGTGCCCCGTGGCAGCCCCGCCGCCGGGCACGGGGTGGCTACGCAGGACTGGCCCCGGTCCAGGCCCTGCCTCCAGGGCGGCTCTAGACCCCAAGGCTCCAAGACAGGAAGTGGGTGGGAGACCCCCCAACGCACCACGCGTGGGCTGCGGTGGCCAGAACGGCTGCCTGGAGGCCCCAGCAGCTCCCTGCCGGCCGTGGGCGCCGTCCCACAGGACGCACCTTGTCTACACCCACCCTCCACACCCCAGGGCGCGGCCCTGACAGGCACCGGGAGGCCCCCGGGGCTGGCGATCAGCCCCCCCCACCTCCGGACTGCCGGCCGGGCAACCACTGGCTGACAGCACCCGCGCTGACCAGAGCGCAGACACTCCCACCCACGGGGCCCAGGCGGCCTCCCCGGGTTGGGTCTCGCTGCTTGCTCTCCACCCCCCTTGGGGCCCCCTTGTTTCTAAACAGATGTTTCTCTTTGGGCCACAAGTGTCGCAACCATCCCAACTCGGGTGGCCCCCACCCTGGGGCCGTGGGAACAAAGCCAAGGCCGTCTTGTCCCAAGGCCGAGGGAGGCAGGCGGGGTGGCCTGCCGCTCCACACACACCGACGACGCCCAAGCCCGCCAGGTCACGGGGCACTGCCCAGACCCCAGACCCCAGACCCAGAGGGGGCTGCAGCCCTCGAGCTGGGGCTCACCCCAGGGAGCCACCTGCAAGCCCTCCTCCGGGGCCGAGGCTGACCCTGAGAGCAAACAGGGAAGCTGAGGACTCACTGCAGGGCCTGGTGAGCCGAGACCCCCACTGTACCTGCCCCACAGGCCCAAACCCTGGCCCTGCCCACTGTCCCTGCCCCGATGCCCCTCCGTCCCCACGCCCAGGCGGGGGAGGCGCCCACCTTGAGCACGGTGACATAGGGCGTGCCGTCGGGCCCCACTTTGCTGCCGTTGACCTCCACGTGTTTGAGCCACTGGATGTGTGGCTGCGCGTCGCTGTACACTTTGCACTGGAACTCCACGTCGCTGCCCAGCACCGCCGTCTGGTTGGCGGGCAGCCCCGCCTGCAGGATGGGCCGGTGCGGAGAGCGCTCTGGGGGACAGACGGGGGTTTAGAGGTGGCCCGTCGCGAACCCCCTCCTGCGCGCGCCCCCACCCGTGCAAACCCTCACGGGCATCGCGAGCCAGCACGCATCCACCCACGCGCGTGCCCCTACCTGCGCGCCCCCATCCCCGGTGCGCGCCTACGCGTGCGCCCCGACCTCGGAGCCCACGCGCGCGTCCCCGCCTGCGCGCCCCCATCCCCAGCGCCCACGCGCGCGCCCCCGCGTGCGCGCCCCCATCCCCAGCGCCCACGTGCGCGCCCCCGCCTGCGCGCTTCCGCCCCAGCACCCACGTGCGCGCCCCCGCCTGCGCGCTTCCGCCCCAGCACCCACGTGCGCGCCCCTGCGTGGGCGCACGCACCCCCACCCCGGCGCCCACGTGCGCGCCCACGCCTGCGCACTTCCGCCCCGGCGGCCACGTGCGCGCCCCCGCCAGCGCGCCCCCACGCCGCGCGCGCCCCGGGCCTCACCCAGCACGTCCAGCGTGTACGTCTGCCGGATGCTGCCGAACTTGTTCGCCACGACGCACGTGTAGTTGCCGCGGTCGGAGGGCACCACGCTCTCCATGACCAGGCTCCACTGCTGGTGCCGCAGCTGCGGGCGGACATGCGGGTGAGCAGGCGGCACGAGGCCGCGCCCGAGCCCCGCGGCCCGGCGCCCCCGCCAGGCCCACCTTGATGCCGCCGATGCGGTGCTCGCCCCGGAACTCCTTGCCGTTCTTCAGCCAGGAGATGGACGGCGTGGGGTTGCCGGCGGCCGGGCAGCGGAAGCGGACGGTGTTGGCCGCCGGCACCGCCAGCAGCTTCTTGTCCATGCGCTCGGGCCGTGTCCAGTAAGGGGCCCCTGCGGGCGAGGGCCACGTGAGGCCACCGGCCCGCCCCGCCGGCCTGTGCGCGCTCTGCAGACCCCGGCCCGGGGTGTGCAAGGCTCCCGGCACCTCCCAGCACCTCCCAGCAGCTCCCAGCAGCTCCCAGCAGCTCCCGGCACCTCCCAGCACCTCCCAGCAGCTCCCAGCTGCTCCCAGCACCTCCCAGCAGCTCCCAGTACCTCCCAGCACCTCCCAGCAGCTCCCAGTACCTCCCAGCACCTCCCAGCAGCTCCCAGTACCTCCCAGCACCTCCCAGCAGCTCCCAGCACCTCCCAGCAGCTCCCAGTACCTCCCAGCACCTCCCAGCACCTCCCTGCACCTCCCAGCACCTCCCAGCAGCGCGCACAGCGCCCTCAAAGCCAGGCCGCGCCCCTGGCCCTGCCTGTCCACGGCCCCCACGTGCCCCCTCCAGCCAAGGGTCCAGGATGCGGCTCCGGGCCTGGAGCCTCCAGGACAAAACGCAGCTGCCCGAGGGGCCGGGTCAGCCCAGGCCACGACGCCCAGCTGGGGGGACGGGCAGGATACCAGGCGCCTCGGGGGCGGCCGGGCACCCACTAGCATCTGCTGGACCCTGAGCCACCCTCTGCGGCGCTCCAGGGCCTGTGCGTGGGGACAGGGTGACCTGGTGGTGACAAGACAGCCACCTCCTATCCCGGTTTCAGGTTGCCCCACCCCCACCTCGGAGCCCAGCTGGTTTTCCTCTCCCCTGAGGCTGGGGTGGGGGCTGTGCGCCTGCTGCCCACGGGGAGGCGACCCCCAGGAGGGCAGCCCGCATTCGTCCAGGAAGCCCCCCACAATGGGGCCCTGTGCACCCAGCTAGGAGGAGGCGCCTCTCCGGCCCCTGGGGGTTGGGGCAGGGACCCCGGGGCCCTGGGCAGGGCAGTTCCCCGATGACTCATGCGGCTGGACACGCGGCCTGAGTCGGCCTGGGGGTGGGGGGACAACCAGGCCAGGGGTCAGGTTCTGAACCTTCTGGCAGCCGAAGGGAAGAGGCACCCCGACAGCTCCTTGGGCAGCCTCCCTGCCTCCCCGCTGGAGCCCACACTTTGGCGTGGAAGTCCCAGGACCCCCAAACCCCTCGCGGTCCTCACTCGGCTCCCCCACTTTGCCTGGCTGGCTCCTCCTCACCCGCTAGACCCCAGAAGGCCCCCCAGGATCAGCCACAAGGGCCTCCCACCCCCGGCTCTTGGCCCTGAAGTCGGCATCTCCCCTGACCAGGCAAAGCCACCTGCCACTGTCCCAAGCCGGACACCAGGGTGCTGGCATGCCCACCGGGAACGGTGGCACCCCATGTAGAATGACTGTGCCCCAACCCGGTGTCCCCCTCCTCTCCTACCCAAACTGTCTCAGGCTGTGGACCCCAAACCCCACAGCAGCTTCCAGAGCCCCTGCCCAGGTGCGCTCACACCTGGGATGGACCACCCACCAACAGGGCTCCCTCCCCCAGCCCGGCCACCTCACACTGAGGGGACCCCACGCTTATGACCAGGGGAGGGGGTCCCCAGGCCTGTCCCTCACCTGCCTGCTGAGGAGACCCCATACCTGGGGAGGGCGGGACCTGTCAGATGGGAAGCAGCCCCCCCCCAGTCCCGGCCAGCCCCACGGGCCTGGTACCTGGTCTCTCACCTGTGTCTTCGGCCTCATCCTCCGCGTCTTCGTCATCTCCCGAGGACGGGGCATCTGCAATGCAGGCGAAAAGGGACATGGGGGCGTGGGCCTGTGACCCCCGCCCCGGGAGCCCGGGGGACACTGGCGGGCACCCACCTGTCACACGCACGCTGAAGTGGCAGAGGACACCCTGGGTGAGCCGCTGCCGGACGCTGTAGGCCCCGGTGTCCTGGTGGGAGGCGTTCAGCACCTGCAGCCGCTGGGGCCTGACCAGGACGCGGTCTGAGGGCACCAGCCCCGCACCGTCCTTAACCCAGAGGGTGGGACCCCCGGCAGGTGAGTGGCAGCTGAGCTCCACGGTGTCCCCACTGCCGAAGACCAGCTGCTCCTGCAGGCCGGGCTCGGGGTCCAGCACCTCTGTGAGTGAGATGGGTGACCGTGAGGCAGGGGCCCCCGAAACCCAGCAGGCTGGGTGCTCAACATCCCAGGAGGCACTATGGCACCCCACTTTACAGACACACCCGAGGGGACTGGCCCAGGGACGGCTCTGTGCCCGGCAGAGGCTTGGGACGTCCCCCGGCCTTGCCTACCGCCTCCGTCCCAGACACAGGGCCCCCCGTGACAGACGGTGCGGCCGCACGCCGATGAACTTTACTTGTGGACTCTGGAAGTTCAACCCCAAGGTATCGCACAGCACTGTTCTTCCTTTCGCTGTTTTCAACCACTTAGAAGTGCAAAACCTGTGCGCAGTTGGGGTCTGGGACCCCCATGTTACAGATGAGGACTTGGGGTGTGGGCGGGGAAGCCCGGCCCACCTTGCCCTATAGGTGTTGAGGGGTTGGGGTGGAGGGTCCCTGCCAAGGGTGGACGCCCACCGGCAGGTCCTGCCGGTAGCTGCCCAGCTCCTAAGGGGCCAACAAGGCCTGCGACCCAGGGGCCCACCCCTGGTGGGGCTGACCACCACCCCCCGTTTCCCCTGCCAGCACCAGACAATGCCCACTGCAGGCGGGCAGCCTGGGCTTAGGGCCCGGGACCGGGGGTGGGTGGTCCCAGCACAGGCCGCCTTCCCCACACCCGGCCAGGTCGGCTGCTCTGTTACTTGTCATTCTACCGACGCGTGGCCTAGATTCGCGGTCCCAGCTGCCCACTCTGGCCACACCGGCCCCTGGCTCCCAGGATGCACCCAATTCTGCCCTGTGCCCGCCAGAGGGGTCTCCAAAGTGTCCAGAGTCTGTATCCTGGGGGACCCTGCGGTCTGGGGAGTAACGGGCCTGACCACCAGCCCCCCAGTCCTGGCCTCTGCATCCTGTGGGGACCACCCAGTGCTGGGGGCCGAGGGAGGCCCTCCAGCCGGCCCAGACTGGTGTGGCCGCCTCAGCCCCAGGCCCTGGCCCAAGGGCAACAGCCATCGGTTCCGGTTTGGTCTGGTCAAGCCATCGGCACAAGTACTGGCTTCAGCCTGGTCCCGCTTAGGCCGGGGGAAACAGCCAGCCGCGTGGGGCGGGAGCGTCCGTTCCCCGTGTGGGGTCGCTACCGCCGAGCCCCTCCCCCCAGCACCCCACCAGCAGGGCCTTGGGGGCGACTCCAGAGAACAAGCATCCAATTCAGGCCTGACTGGAAGGAGCCCCCTGGAGCTCACACCCCAAGCACTGGTTTCGGGCGGGGTGAGAACACAGCTTCCGGTTCGGGAACGTTTGTGAAAGTTCCGTTACAAAGTCAGAGAAAACGGGGAGATCCGGTGGCTGGGCCGGCTGGTCAGGGCTTTTGGGGTCATCCAACCTAGTCCTCCCATTGGGGGTCCGCTTGGACAGGAGGGCACCCCCCAGAGCCTCTCCCACACCCAGCCAGACCAGGCCGCACTCACAGCCCGCTGGGTGGAAGGTGGGGTGCTCCAGGCCCCAAGGGGCCACGTACGAAAGCTGACGAGCTCGGGGAGGCCGGCAGGGGGGGTCCTACGAACTCAGAGACCGAGAGTCACCAGACAGGGTGGCCCGAACGTAGGAATCCCTCACTGGACGCGGGTACGGGCACATCCTGGGCCCGTCGCTTCCTTGGCAGAGGTCCGTCTGTACCTTTGGAACCGTCTGCTGTCTTGGTGCATCTAAGATAACGTGCCTCTGACAGGTCAGCGTCATCTCCGCCTCCAGCCCCTCCGGGCACCACCTGCTCACCGTGTGAGACCACAGGGCCCCTCCTCCGTATCTCGTCCCCCGCAAACCGTGTCTCCCTGCCGTCCGTGTAATTACCGTGATCACTGTCCTGTGCCCGCCAGGGTGAGGGCGTGTGTCTCCGTCTTGCTTCTTATCCAACCCCAGAGCCCACCCCTGCTTTCGCCGGCCCCCTAACCACCGGGGCTTCCTTGTGACCCTCCTGACGCCCCCTTGGATTCTAACGTATAGAACCAGCTGCGAGTCGGCCGCTCTCAGGAGCCTTTTCTCCCGACATTGTTGAGATTTTGCTTCCGGGCGACTGTCCGTTTGGCTCAAACTTTTCTAAGGCTTTTCCTGAGGCTGAAGGTCCTTCATGGACAGGCCCCCAGTGGGACCCGGGGGAGGCCCCGGGGGGGGGAGGAGGGGGCGCTCCTGGGCTCCGTGCAGGGGCTCAGAGGCCACAAGTCCAGCCCGGGGCTCAGCCCAGGTTAATGAACCACCCAGAGGCCCCGAAGGCTCAAAGTCCAGCTCATCCCAGGAGGAGGTGGGAGAGGCTGCCACCGCCGCCACCTTCCGGGAATGGACCCCTGCTGGCTGGGTGGGTGGGGTCCCACTGGGGGGAAGGGGACCCTGCTCAGGCCCCGGTGAAGGGCGCTGCCTTGGGGGGGTCCGGGCAGTCAGCGCCTAACAGCTTTCCCACCTCGGGCTCCGTCACGCGTGTGCCCGGGAAGGTGCCCGCTGGGCGCTCTGGAGGCTTCACCAGGGCCTTGGTATTTTTACTGCCCAGCCCGCCTGTTTAAGGAACTGGATTAACTTTATTGACCTGTCCACGCACTACCTGTTTCGCCAGCTCTGCTGTGGGGGAGGGCCCCGCGCCCCCTGCCCGCATCCCTGGTGGGGGGTCCCCCCTTTTGCGGCCCAAGCCCGCATCCGGTGGGGGCCCCACAGGCTTTTCGGTCCTGGAAGGGGAGCGGATGGAGGGGCCCCCCCGACCCCCGCGCGCTGGGGCCCGGCCCGCCGCCCCTCCCGGGCCGTGGGGAGCAGTGTCTTTATCCGAATGCTAATGCCGGGCCCCCCCTGCGGCCTCCGACTCGGCGCCCCTGGAAGCGGGGGGGGGCCGCGCGCTGACCTCCCGGCGGCCTCTGTCACGCCGCTGAATGACACGCGCATTCAAGCGCCGGGCCCACTTTCATTCATAAAAAAACAAAAAAAATGACATTGTTCCGGGGAGGCTGCAGCCGCCGCCGGGGCCAGGGGCGCGGGGCGGGGCGGGCGGCCATCTGCCTGCGTCCCGCGGCCGCCGCCTCGCTGGCACGGCGCTCACCTCCCCGCGAGGCTGCCGCGGCGCCCGCCCTCAATGCGCGGTCTGTGGCCGCCGGGGCACAAAGGCGCGGCTGTTCGCGTCCGCCCGGGTGGGGCGTGAGCGCGCCGGGCCAGGGCCTCCCTCCGCGCGGCGGCCCGGGAGCCGGGGCGCCTCCCCCGCAGGGCGTGGGGTGCGGGGTGGGGGCCCCTGGACGGCGCCCCCTGCCCATGCCCGCCCTGCAGAGGCCCAGCCTGCGCTTTGGCCCAAGCTCGCCACGAACTGGGGCGCGCGGAGGGGCCGGGGGCGCAGCACCGGCAATGGGGACCGTGGGGAGGCCGGGAGGGCTCAGCGGCTTAGGCGCTCGCTTTGCAGCCCCGGGGACGGGGGATCGAATCCCGGCCCCGGCCCGTGGGGACCCATATGAACTGGGGGCTCCCCCGGTTCCATTCTCTATCTGTCTCTGTGTGTGTGTCTCTCTGTGTCAAAAATAAAATAAATAAATAAAAATGTATTAAAAGAAAAAAAAAAAGAAAAGGGTGGTCCTGGATTGGACCCTGCAGAAGTCAACTCATCCGTGAGAGAACTGGACAAACCCCGTGTATTAGATCGTGGTCTCGTATTAGCGTTCCTTTCCTTACTTTTTGCAAAAGGACCTGTGGTAACATCAGCGGTTAATATTTGGGGGGCAATCCTGCAAAAGGCACGGGGGACACCTCTGTACTCCTCTTGCAAACTTTTAGCAGCTCTCAAATAATTAAGAAAAAAGGACAAGAGGGGAAGCCGGGAGGGCTCCGCGGGTTAGGCGCTCACTGGGGGACCAGGGATCAAATCCCGGCCCGGCCCGTGGGGACCCATGTGCTGAACTGGGGGCTCCCCCGGTTCAGCTCTCTCTCTGTATCTCTGTCAAAATAAATAAATAAAATAAAAAAAAACACCACAATGGGGACCGTGGGGACGCGGCCCGGGGGCGCCGGGGGGCCGAGCGGCGCCCGCTGCGGAGGCGCGGGGGCGGGCGCCCCGCCGCGGGCTCGAGCTTGGGCGGTAGCCCCGCGGCTCCAGGCGCCGCACCCACGGCCCTGGCCGCGTTCCCCGGGGGAGGCGAGCGGCAGGAACCCGGACGCGCCCCCGCGCCCCATCGGATCCCCGCGCCACCCCCACCGCCCAGTCGGGCGCCCGTTCCCGGGGGGGCCCCCTTACCTGCGGCTCTCCGCGTGGCACCCGGGGGCCCCGAGGCCACGCCGGCCACGACCGCCACGGCCACGCAGAGCACGAGGGCGCCCATGGCGGGGCAGGGGCTGCGGCTCCCTCAGGCGGCGCGCGCGGGCATGCTGCCTCCCGCGCCCCGGCCCCGGCTCCGGCGTCTGCGGGAGGGGGCGGGCAGCTCGTTACCCGGGCCGCCCGGCGCTCCTCCCCCGTCCCTCCCAGGGCGGGAAGCCCGCGCGCCCCGGCCGGGCCTCCGCCGCCGGGATCGCCCGGGCGCCGCCGCCGCGCGCTCGCCTGGCCTCCGCGCACCGACCTGGCGCAACGCGCCGCGCCGCGACCCCCGCTTCGGCGCGCGGCCCGCTGGCCCCGCGCCTGCGGCCCGTGCCCCCGACGTCGGCTCGCCGGTGCGTCCGTGCCCCCCGGTCAGGAAGGACCGCGCGGCGCCCGCTGCCCGCGCCGCCGCCGCCGCCACCGCGCACTGAGTCCTGGCGGCCGGGCGCGCTGCAGCCAGTGGGGGCCGGGCCGCGCGCGCCACGCCCCCGGCCACGCCCCCGGCACGCCCGGCCACGCCCCTGGTACGCCCCTGGCACGCCCCCGGCCACGCCCCGGCCACGCCCTCCCGACGCGTTCGGGCGCGAGGACACGCCCCTCCCCTGGGGCGGCTGGGGGCGGGGCCGCGGCGCCTCCAGGCCCCGCCCCCACGGGGGTTCGAGGGGGCGGGGCGGGGGCTCCGAGGGCGTGGGAGCCGGGGCGCAGCCCGGGGCGCACGGGGAGGCCTGTCTCTCTGCAGTCCCGGGGGCCCCCCGGCCGCGGACGAGGGGCGCAGGGTGGGCTCGGTGGGTGAGGCGTTGCCCCAGCGCCCTCACCGAGCGGGATCGCCCGCCCGCGGGTGCGCAAAGGCGCGGGGGTGTCGCGCCTCTGCCCGCCTGCCTGGGGCGGAGACGCCAGGGAGCTGCACCCCGGAAGCTGTGGGCTCGCTGCCGCCAGCTGCCCGCTCCCCCGGCCCACGTTTGGAGGCTGGGTGCTTGCCGGGCATCAGAATGGAGAGCAAGCGCTGGGGGCCCCAGCCAGGACCCGCAGGGGTGCGGGTGGCAGGACCTGGGGCACCTCCGGGCTGCGCAGACCCCAGCCGGGAGCACCCCCTGTGACTGTGGCCCCCGCCTTCAGGGGGGCCGCAGAGGGGCGAGGGCGTCACCTGGCGTGGCTCGCCTGCCTGTGGCTCCTGGGACTCGTGTGCCCATCTGGAAAATGGGCACTGAGCGCCTCCGATTGGCTGGCTGCGGGCTCTACCCACAGCCTCCTGTGCTGCTCTGGAGGCCGGCCTGCACCCCCTCCAGCCTCAGGGAACCCTCACACCCCAGCACCTCGGCCACGTGGTGCCCCCCAGCCTGCTCTGGTGGTGCCCAAGTCCCCTACACCACACGGGCTGGGGGCCACTGACCTCTAAGCGGCTCCCATACCCTTCCAGTGTGCAGCCCCCTCCCCCAGGAACCATCCCAGGGGCCACAGGAACATTCCTCCCTAATCCGCCACCCGGTTACCCAAGAAATCATTTACTTGGCCTGCCGGAGGGGGGAGGTGGGCTGCTGGCCCCCTTCCTGGGGGAGGGGCTGGATTGGGCCTGACCCCCCCACTACAGATTCCTCTGTGGAAAGAACTGGCAGGCCGGGCAGGAGTCAGCCTGGGATGGTGCCCAGAGCCCCTTCCGGACCCCCAAAGCGGGTCCTGCACCCCCTGAGCAGCCACCCAGCTGTGCAAGCCGCTTGCTGCTCTGTTCCCCCAGGACTGTGACCTTGGCCGACGTACCCGTGGGGGGCCGGGGGCCCTCCCGCCGAGCCCGTCTGTCACAGGCCCTGTTGCTCTCCAGCTCCTGTGCGGGTCTGGCCCAGGGACTTGCCCAATCGCAGCAGCGGGAGGCGGGAGAGGGGCACCCCCACGCTGCCCTCTCTCCCTCCCTTGGGCTCCCTCTTCCTCCAGCAACAGGCCTGGGCCGCTCGGTGTTTCCCGCCCTGTATTCCTTCCCCGGGGCTGGTGGAACAGGTCGCCGCAAACTGATGGGCTGGAATTTCGCTTCTCACAGTCGGGGAGGCCAGAACTCTGAGATCGGGGTGCTGCCGCAGGGCTGGGGTCCCCCCTGGGGGCGCTGGCCAGGGTCCTTCCTGCCTCTGGGGGCTCCCACCTCAGCCACATGGCCTTCCGTCGCTTACGAGGGCTTGTCACCGGCCATGGGGCCCTCGTCGCAAGGGTTTAACGTCACGGCACCTGCAAAGACCCCCTTTTCCCGAAAGAGGTCGCATGACGAGGTGGGGGAGGTGGGCCAGCCCTTCCCGTTGTGCCCCCCACCTGCCCCGCGCTGGCCCGTGCACTGAGGCGGTCCCTTCCCTCAGCCTGTCCCGTGACACCGTCTGGTGGCATTTAGGTCAGGAGCACGCGTGTGGCTCTGGGCTGATTTGGCCACATTGCCTCCGAAGGGCGGAAGCGTTGCCCAGGCTCAGCCCAGGAGCGGCCCTGGGAGGGAGGGTTGTCCTTACTCCCGACCGGTCACCCCGATTGCGTCCACACCCACACGTCCCCCTGAAGCAGGACAGCGTCTCACCCGGGCTCCCCCCGTGAAGGTGAGTGTGGGAGGCCCAGGGCCAGACGAGAGTCGGGGGGCGCCCGGCCCGGCCCGGCCCGGCGGGTGACTCAGCCGGGCGGCCAGCGAGCTGGGGCTTGTGCCGTGAGCTCTGCCGGCTGCGTCTGGGTGTGGCTGGCCCTGTGCTCACCCCTCCTCGCCTCCCCCTGCCAGGCCTGAGTTCCTGCAGTGGGGTGCCCGCAGCCGTGAGGCCCTTCCGGGTGAGGACTTGCACCCGCACCCCCCGGCTATCCACGGCGCCCCTGGCAGGTGCCAGGCCTGCAGCCCGGGCTGGGGAGCCCCCCGGTCAGCGCCCCGGCCGATGAGCGCCTGGCTCAGGATGGCGCTGCCGCTGGTGGGAGCTCCTCTCTGGCCTGTTCCCAGGCTGAGAGGGGGGACAAGGGACACAGAGGTCCCAGGGGAACGGGTCTCTTCCCAGCTCACCGCTTCCAGGAGGCTCCTGGGAGCCCCAGCGGGCTGGCTCCATCTCCCCATGGCAACTCAGCGTCTCCCAATGCGCATCCCTACCTTCTGGAAGCCACGGCTGCCCCTGCGTTCCGGCAGGGCCCCCGGGACCCCGCAGGCCACCACGGGAAGGAGGAGGAGGGGTCTCTCAAGGACCGGCTGGGCTGGGCTGGGCTGATCCCTTCCCCGAAAGAAGAAAGAGCAAATCTGAGACAGCCTGTGGGTAATTTCTGCCGTTTCTAGTTTATTCTCAGAAAATTTGAAGAGGATTAAAATTAAAAAAAAAAAAAAGGCCCAGTTGATTTCTTTGCTCCTTTGCTTGTTACAACAGCAATGGAATTTTAGAGAACAAAGGCAAGAGACGAGATTCCACAGTAGCTTCTGTACAGGAGCCTCACGTTTAGCTCTGAGCTTCCCGGCAGGCTGAGCAAAAAGGGCAATACCGTGAACCGTGCGCTTGCTGTTGAGAGCCTGCCTTCGGTGGGCCGCGGCAGCCCCCGTCCAGACAATCTGGCCTTTTCGCCCCCTTGGTTCACTCAGACGCCGAGACCTCAAATCCTGACTTCAGGTTTGGAACGTGTGGTCGCTCCCAGATGAGGGAAAAATGGAGACCGAGGCTGTCTGTAGACACAGGAGGGTGGTGGCAGGGTGAGGGCTTCCCCTGGGCTCCAACCCAGCCTGAGAGTGCGGGGCCCCGGCTCCCGCCAGAGTTTGGCAGGAGGGCAGCTCTGCAGTGCAGAGGGGCCCCGGTATCTGGGGTGCGAGGGGGAGGCGGGCTGGGGGAGCCCCCCGGGGGCAGCCCCAGAACGGGGGCCGCGTGGAGGCGGCCAGAGCCGGCCAGGGAGGGGTTAATGCCACCACAGCTCCCGGGCAGGCCTGGCGGGGGCCCGGCCGGTAGCCGCTGAGCAGCTCAGAAATCTATTTTCCTAAGCACTTGGCATTTGCCTGAAACCTCAAGTGTATTTTCCCTCCGTTTTATTTTTTCTTTGACCCCAAACTCTGGTAAATTTAAGGGAAATTTAATTATGATGTTTTGGGTCCATTTACACTTAAACCTTCTCAGCATTTTTTTTCCCCGAGACCCCTTTGGAGTTCAGCACGTCTTGGGAGCCTTCTAAATGAGCATTTTTATTATTATTATTTTTTAAAAAGGCTTCACTGGCCCACCTCCCGCCCCCGCCCACCCCCCACCGGTCTTCCTGCCAAGAATAAACAAGCCCAGCCCCTCAGTCTCGGGTCACACCCGCCCCCTCCTGCAGCAGGCGGCCTCACCCTCCTGGGGATGCCCCTTCCCCGGGGTCCTGCGGACGCTTCCTGGTGACGTGGTCCCTGCCCACGTCACCCACCTCACCGGCTGGAGGCTGGAGACGCCGTCAGCCCAGCCCAGGGCCAGGGGGCCCCCCTAAGGCTCCGGTGGGGGCGGCCCACACCCCGTGGCTGGGACACGGGAGGACTAAAGTGGGTGTTGATGGTGGGTCCTGGCAGAGAGCTCCGCCGGGGGACGGGATCCTCACACCAGCCCTGTTTGGCAGGTGGGGAAACCGAGGCACAGAGCCTCAGGGGTCCTGGCCCCCCTCCGGGTACACAGTGACCAGGAGCAGCTGCCCGGCCCGGGGAGGGCTCTCTGCAGTATCGAGGGAGCCCAGCGGGCAGGCTAGACCCCCAGCCTCCGGTGGGACCCCCACCAGGCCCAGCCGTGGGATGTGGGGTGCACGCAGCATGAGGGGGGCAGCTAGGCAGAGGCCGCACCCCGGCCGGGCCCACCATGAGCCGCGGCCCTGCAGGCTCTGCCCCGAGGACCAGACCCGGAACTGACGCTGGGCGCAGTTGCCTAGAGCGGGCAGCCCTGGGCCTGGGGGTCCCGGGAGGAGGCCCAGGGCTGACCCAGGACCCCCAGGAAGGACAGAGGGGCGTGGCGAGCCCGCGTGGCCCATGGGCCCTTAAGGAGAAGGGGTGTGATGCTCGTGGGTCCTGCCGGGCCCTGGCTCCATGGGGTGGGCAGCGTGATGGCCGAAGCCCGGGCTCCTGCACGAGGAGCAGATACCCGGACCCCATCCTCCCGGGAGTTTGGGGCTGCTGTGGGCCCCCCGGCCCTGGACTTGTGGAAACCCTGACCCCACGGAGGCCCAGGGGCAGGCGGGTGCAGACCTGCAGCCCCCGCCGGGCACACGGGGGACACTGGGGAGTGCGAGTCTATTGGGGCTGCAGGGTCCCCGGCCCCCGCCGCTCACAGCGTGCCGGACCACCCACGGGGGTCTCCCTGCAGCCACCTGCTGGGGGTCTGCTCAGCGTGGTCCCCAGGGCACTCCCACCCAGAGGTCTCTGGGGGTGCCTGTAGCCTCCAGCCTCCGTTTTCTCCTCTGCCAGGTGGGCCTGCTCCCGGGGACGGAGTCCAGGGGTGGACAGCGAGCCCCCTCTGTCCCCGGGGCCGGGCCGGGTGTGTGGCCCCGTAAGTAATAGAGACGTCTGTGGGGCCTCCCGGCCACGCCCGCCTGCCTGCCCCACGGCCGGGCCTCTGACAGCTTCATTGACCCGCTGCCGGCCTGGCTCCGGGAGCTGTCGGGGTGTGAGGACCGGGCCAGGCAGACGGCCTTGTCCCCGGGAGGCGGCCCGGCCAGCGTGCACCCGCCCCACACAGAGCTGTGTCCCCGCCGGGCCCCACACGGCTCTTCCACCCGAGTCACAGGGGCTGCAGCCACACGGGGGCCTCTCGGGGGCCCCGGGCTCAGGGTAAGAGCAGTTGGGAGCCCGGCAGGGAGGCTGGGCCCAGGGAGCCCCGAGCTGCCCTGGGGACCTGGGGCTTTCTGGGCCAGGTCTGCCCGGGGCCATGACGCGAGCGTGCTGGCTGCAGCCCTGAGCTCCCGGGCCCAGGTTATCTCGGGATGGGGGTCTGTGTTGCTTCAGCGCGGATCAAAGGGGCTTATCGGGCCAGGCTGCCTTCCCACGGCCACCCTTCCGCCCAGCCCCCGCCTGGGCTCAGCCTCCCAGCAGCCTTTGCCCTGGCAGCGCCCGTGCCATGGGACACTGAGGCCTCCCAGCCCCGGGGCGCTGTGGCCTCGTCCCAAACCCACCGCCCCGGGCTGCTCCGGACCGCCCGTCAGGCCGTGAAGCCCACGGGAGAGGGTGACGGGGAGCATCTACGAGGTCCCTGGGGGGCAGGGCCACAGGACTGGGTCTCAGACCTCGTACTAAAGACGGGTGGGGGGCACAGGACAGAAGGTAGAGGCGCCAGGGGAAGCCGGGAGGGCTCAGCGGGTTCAGCGCTCTCTTTGCAACCTCGGGGACTGAGGATCCAATCCCGGCCCCGGCCTGTGGGGACCCACATGCTGAACTGGGGTGCGCTTCCCATGTGGGAGCCCCCAGCCCGGTTCCCGCCCTGCACGGCCCCCGCCCACCCGTGTGGAACGAAACCATGTGGAAAACGGATGACGTGCAGCTACGGAGACGGCTCTGGGCCCCCCCTTCTCTCTGTCTCTGTTAAAAGCAATAAAATGCATCTGAAGGTGGAGGCACCAGAACAGGGTGCAGGTGGGCCCAGGGAGGGGCAGGCTGAGTCCTGGGAGGACCCGCCGTGGAGGCGCTCGCAGGGACGCACCTCTGGGTGCATGCACACGCCTGTGTCTACATGTGTGCACGTGTGCTCCCGCTGGCCTCGTGGGTCCCCAGGAAGCACATCGAGCCAGCCAGGGGCCCCCGGGAGACTGCTACCACGCGGCTGACGAGAACCCGATGCCACCCGCCGACCCGCCTGGGCACGGAGAGCCGGGCCTGGAAAACTGGGTCAGAGCAAGGCTGGGCAGGCTCTCCACACCCACCGCAGCACGCGCCCGGAGGGCCGGGGGCTTCAGCGGTGCCTTCCCGGTGGCCTCGCAGGTCCCCCGGGCTGGGCGAGGCCTGTCCCCAGCCCTCTGGGGCTCTGCTGTGCTCCAGGGTTGCCCTGCTGATGGCAGGGCCCGCGGGCGCCGTGTCGGGAGCTTCAGGGCTGGGGCGCAGCCCCTGGGGTGGGGTGTAGAGCAAGCAGGGTCCCGGGCCCCAGCTCCCTCGTGGTTGTCACCTCCTCTGCTCCCCCTGGTCCAGGGGCCACTTCTGCCCCCACAGCTGAGAGGAGTGGGCGTCCACACACCAGTCTGGGCTGGGGGGCAGCCCCCGCGCCTGGCAGGGCCGCCTCCTGCCTCCACCTCCCTCAGGACTGGGGGCCACAGCCAGAGCCCCAAACTCACCCCCCACCGCGCCCGTCCCCCCCGCTCACTGCCAGGGGACCCCCAAGACCAGGCCGCCCTGCCAGGGGTCCCAGGGCAAGCGGCCCCCTCGGCCCAGGTGCCCGCTGGCCCTGCCGCCCCTGCGGAGACCCTGCACCCCCAGCCTTGCAGGACCCGGGGGGCCAGAGCGGCACCCCCACGCCCTCCCCCAAGACGAGCTGCAGCGCGCGGCCCAGACGCCGCTCTCCCCGTGTAAAGGGCTTAAAGGATTCGGGCGGCTTGCTACCGCTGAGCTCACAGAACTGGTCGTGCCAGAAACCCGCTCGCTGGGCAGGTGGAGGCTCGAGGAGCCGGGTCCGCTCCCCACCCCGGGGCCTCGCCCTTCAGGTTCCCGGCAGCCTGCCCCACCCCCACCCGCCGGATGACCCCCAGAAAGGGGAGCAGGCCACACGCCCCCCACTCGCTCGCCCACCTCTGACGTCGCTGCCTCAGGCGTGGTGCCCGCCCGGAAGGCCCCCTCACCCGGGGGTCTGGGCAGGGGCGTCCGGGCAGGTCCCTGAGGTCCCCAGGGCGAGTTTGTGGCCCTCGAGGGCTAGAGCTGGTGGTCAGAAGCCATTCGGGCCGCCACCCCCGCAGGGGCCACTGTCCCTGCAGCCCGAGTCCCGCACGTGGACGGGAGACCCCCGGGGCCGCGGCCTCAGTCCAGCAGCAGGGCCACCCTGGGGGTCTCAGCCAGTCTCCCCCACTTCACCCCACCCCCAGGTCCCTCCAGGGCTGCCCCCAAGGGCTTTGCCCGCGGCCCAGGGGGTGGGAGGGCCAAGGGGCCCGCCGAGCCCGTGCAGGAAGCCGCCCGCCGGTCCCCCGGCCCACACGGGGACACCAGCCCCGGTCCTCAGGGCCCCCGTGTGGGCCGTGTGCGGCTCCCGGCTGGAGCAGGGGTCTGTCCCGCCAGGTAGGCAGTGTCACCGCCGGTGACAGGGGCCTGTGCTTGGTCATTGTCACCCAGGACACCTGCCCGCCCCTCCAGGAGCACCGGGCAGGGTGGACCTTGGTAAGACACGTGGGACACCAGGTGTCAGGGCCACCGGCGTCTGGTCACACCCTGCTCTGGGCGTGACACCGCCCAGCCCAGCACCTGCCATGGCCGCTCTGCCTGTGTCTTAACACAGGTGGCCTCAGCTTGAACCCTCATGGGCAGGGGGCTCCCTGCCGCCCCCGGGGAGGCAGCTGGGGGCTCCGGCAGGGCCGGCGGAAGCCACCGGGGCAGGCGGGCGCTCTCGGGGACAGCACAGGCCTGCGCCCCAGCCCCACCCTCGATGGCCGGTCCTGACCGGGGCCGGGCCTGAGGCCCAGGGACGGCCGCGGCTGCCGGGAGTTGGGGTCCCTGGCCCCTCCGGGCAGAGACGGAATAAGGTGCCCCCCGGGGAAGCTGACCCTCCGGAACGGCTGCTGAAACCAGAAGGCTGCTTCACACGGCATTTTATTTTATTCTTTTTTTTTTTTTTTTAAGATTTATTTTTATTGATTTTTGACAGAGAGAAACAAAGATAGAGAGAGACAGAGAGAAGGGGGAGGGCCCAGAGCAGTCTCCACAGTTGACATTAGTTTTCCATATAGTTTCACTCCACAGGTGGGCACAGGGCTGTGCAGGGCAGGAACTGGGCCAGGAGCCTCCCACATAGGCCCCGGCAAGACCTGAACTGGGGGCACACCCCAGCTCAGCATGTGGGTCCACACGGGCCGGGGCCGGGATTTGATCCCTGGTCTCCGGGGCCGGAAAGCAAGTGCTTAACCCGCTGAGCCATCCCGGCTTCCCCCCGACGCTGCATTTTATTGAGGTCAAGAAAAGAGACACTTTCTTACGTGGGGACGGCTAGTCGCTGCTCTTGGGCCCTTGGCTTGATGCCGAGCTCCCTGTCTGCCAGGGCAAAAAGAGAAAGAAGGCACCGCGGCTCCCCACACCCGAACAGAGCAGCACAGACGCCCTCGCTGGCGGCTGAGGGGCCCTGGGCCTTCTGGGGCCCCGTGTCCCGAAAAGGCCGAGACGGGGGCCCCCACCCTTCAGGCGGGCCCTGGCGTGGGCCATGGAGCCTCCTCGGTGACCTGACCGCAGGGCGCAGCCCCGGCCCCTCCGTGCGGTCACGACCAGCTCAGGGCCCAGACCCCACTGCAGGGGAGGGGACACTGAGGAACGTCAGCAGGGTCTCGGGGCGGAAGGGGGTGGGCGGGGCCTCCTGGGTGGGCGGGGCCTGCCTGCGTGGGGGGGCCCTGCCCCCTCCGTCCCTGCTCCCCAGTCAGCCCAGGACCCCGCAGCCGCTGCATGTGCGCCCAGGACCCCGGCCAACTCCGCTCACAGAGCAACCGCTCTGACCTGTGGCGTCCGCCCCGGGGCCTTTGCACGGCTGCGCTCTCTGCAGGTGCCCCAGGCCCTCCAGCGCCTGGGACCCACCTCACCCCCTCAGGGCTGCTCCGTGTGGCCTCCCCCGGGCCGGGGGCCCTAACCAGGCACAGCCTGGAGGTGTGAAAAGCCCCTGAGGGCCTGGGACGAGGGCTGGGTGCACCCTGAGGCCGCTGAGCAGTAGCTGGAGCTGGGGTGGGGTGGGCGGGGGGGATCCCTGGACAAGGCCCCCACGAAGCCCAGACCCCCGCCTTCCCAGCCTTCTGTGTCTGGGACTCCCCGACACCTGTGTGGGGGAGGTGGGCCACCCTGCTCAGTCGGGATGTGTGCCAGACCTGGCAGGCCGCCCCCACCCCCGGGGCACCCAGGAGACAGGCTGGTGAGCTCATCTTCCCACCAAGGGCGGAAGGAGGTGTGTGCACAGGGGCACCCGCTGCCCGTGGGCGCTGCGCCAGCCCCTCCCCACAGTCCCCCGGCTCTGTCCCCGGCGGGGGCTCCAGCAGCCAGGGCTTTGTCCGCCCTGGTCACCCCCCGGCCCCTGGGACTAGCCTGTGGGCTCAGGTTCCCTGGCATTCAGCCCGACAGGGCCCGGGAGGGGAGCTGGGTGCTGTGCCCGCCACAGACGGGCTGCGGAGCCCCGGGTCTGCCTGGGTGACCCTTCCGGGTGGGGTGGTGGCCGCTCGGGCCGAGGGCAGAGGCAGGGAGCACAGGCTGCCCCAGGGCTGCCGTGCCCTGTGTGGGTGCCCGGGCCCCGGGGCACACAGCCGGCAGGTACTGAGCTCCCAGGTGTTAAAACCCGATTCGCCCAATCCGTGCAGTGCCCGGGCCCCAGGCTGCACCCAGGACCCCTCGGGGCTGACTGTGGGGGTGACTGACGGGCAGGAGACGGGGAAGGCGTGTGGGCAGGACAGGCAGGATGAGCGTGGCGGCGGGGGCGGCGGGGGCTGTCAGGGCAGGCGGAGGGAGGCGGAGACCCTCGGTGGGCAAGGGGAGGCCGGGTCAGCGGCCCCGTGGCCGGAGGAGGAGCGTGGCCTTGGCCCCTGTGGGCACCCGGCAGCCCCAAGGGCTCTCGGCCCGAGCGTGACATGATCCGATTAAGACGTGGCCCCTGATTGGTGGGAGGAGCTGGGGGGGTCCGTCCCTCCGCTGAGGGGACCCGGGCCCGGGCTGAGCCCAGGAGGGTGTGAGCGGCTGACGTGGGCAACGCGGGGGGAGGGGGTGGGGATCCCCAGCACAGGGGCGCTGACGGCTCAATCCGGCCCATCACCGCTCAATGGGCCCTTGTCCCCGGCCATTGAGCTCCGCATTCCCGGCCCCCTGGCGACCAGCTGCCTGGCCCATCTCCGGGGAGGCAGGAATGTGGCGGGTGGGGCTCGGCCGGCCGGTGGGGGCCCTGTTCTCACGCCCGAGGGCCACGCGGGCCGACTCAATTGGAATTTAAATGCTGGTCATTGTCCCCGGAATGGCCAGGAGATAGAGCTGCCCTGGGGGGGCTGGACCAGAACTGGACTCGAGAGGCAGCCGCTTGAGCAGGGTGGACCCCGGCTTCCCTGTGGCCTCGCCGCCTCCAGGAAGCCCTCTGGGACCCCGGCAGCCCCCTCGACGGGCCGCCCGTCGTACCCCGTTCTGCTGGGGCTGGGCCCTGACAATGGCACCTCCTCTCCTTGGGGATCGGTGGGGCCAGGCCCCCCTGGGAGGTGCCGACCTCACCCTCCTGGGACCACCCTGCAGGGGCATCAGGAGGCTGAGGGGTGACACAGGCCCAGGTCTGGGGGTTTGGCGCGGGTTCCTGGGGAGCCGTGAGCCCAGTGGGGGCGGCCGAGGAGGCTGGGGCCGGGACCCAGCGACGTCTGGAGGGTCCTCGGCCTGGGCTGGGGGCAGCACAGGGCCCTCTGGGAGGCCTGTCCCGGGCAGAGCAGGGGGTGAGTGTAGCCCTCAGGTCCCCGAGGGCCCTCGTGCACCGTGTCCCCAAGCTCTGCATCCGCCGTGAAGGGTCCCAGGACCCAGGACGAGGCTCCAGCCCTCCACCCTGGGGGTCCCCCAAATCCTGCCCGTGATCACAGAGCTCAGACCCACCGGGAGGGTCACTCCCTGAGGCAAAGTGTTGCCACTGGGACCCCCGGAAGGACACAATCAAGGGTGGCACCTGGCAGGAGGGGACCGACGGGACCATCCCTGGGGCCTGGGCCCCTGATCCCGTCCTGCCCAGAACCTGAGGGTCTGTCTCAGATGGAACACACCCAACTCCAGACGGAGCCAGGCTTTGTGGGAGCCCCCTGTGGGGGACACCCCGACTCCCAGGCCTCCTGCTCCAACCCTCCCAAACGCAGCCTGAGGCCCCGGGCTGGGTGGGCCGGCCCCCGGTCCCCATCCCGCTTCCCCGGGGGCGGGGGGCACAGGCCTGGCCCCCAGCCCTTCCCACCACCTTTCCCTCCCCCGTGAGCCAGTTCATTCACTTATTTGCTGAACTTCTGACGTCCTGAAAGGGGCCTTTGTCCCCACAGACAATCGATGGCACAAATGGGACGGAGTTGTGTTTGAGGAAAGTCTAGTGTGTGTTTATGGGGGTGGGGGCAGTGGTCCAGGCCGGAGGTGGGGCGCACGGCCAGCGCGGAGCCCACTGGGGGGGCCGGGAGGACTCGCGCCCCAGGCAGGGCCCTGGGAGAGACCACCGCACGGGACGCAGGCCTGGCCCCGTGGGCGTCAGGAAGAGCAGGTCCCAGCACGGTGGCCCCTGCGCTCCACTAGCCCGCGGCCGAGCTCACGGTGGCCGGAGGGGACACTGAGGCCCGGCCGTAACCCCTGGACCTCCGTGCAGTGTTCCAGGCCCAGGTCCCAGCCCCAGCGAAGACCCTGAGGCTGGGGCTGCCGCTGTACCTGCAGACCTACCGGCCGGTGGCTGCCGATAAAGCCTTTTATTCTATTCTGAAGATTCTCTTCACTGCTTTTGACAGAGAAAGACAGACAGAGAGGAGGGGGAGGCCCAGAGCCGTCTCCAAAGTTGCACGTCACCAATTTTTCAATATGATTTTATTCCACACAGGTGGGCGGGGGCCCCCCGCATGGGAAGCTCAGCCGAGTTCAGCACGTGGGTCCGCACGGGCCGGGGCCGGGACTCGATCCTCGGTCCCGGGGCCGCAAAGCGAGCGCTCCACCCGCTGAGCCGTCCCGGCTGCCCTGTAAGGGCTTTGATTGAGGTGAGACGAGACAGGACCTGGGCGCTGGCCAAGGCTGACGGAACCCGATGAAGGTCCTCAGAACGTGTGGGGAGGGGGCCCTAGAGGCCAGTGAGGTGGGCATGCCGGTCCCGGGGAGGAGGTGAAGGGCGAGCAGCGTCAGGCGCTGGGCGTCTCGAGGGGACAGCCGAGAGGCTCTGCTGACGGCCTAACAGCGGGTGTGAGACGGGGGCTATTTTGTAGAAGCTGAGCGATGTGGGCTCAGACGGGCTGACCCCCGAACGCCCCACGACGCGGGGTCCCCGGCCCGGTCAGGCCCCGCCCATTGCACTGAGCAGCTGGCGCTCGGGGATCCGCTCGCTAGGTGAGGGCCCAGGAGGCCACCGGACAGGCCGGGACACACAGGTCGAGCTCCGGCCCACGGGCTTCCCAGGGGCGGCTGACGCCCCCCGGCATGGGCAGCTCAGGACGCGGGCCCCCCCGGGCTGGCCGGGAGCCCCCAGTTAAGTCCCAAAGGCCTGCTCCCCGATACTGCGGCGGATCAGCCTGTCCACGCACATCAGGGGGTGAGCCCTGGGGTCGGGGGCCTCAGTTGGCCTCTCGTGCACCCGGGTCCCCTGGACCCTGGTGCTGGCAGCCTGCTCCCTGTCCGGGGACACACGCTTCGGTCTGACGCGGTGACGTGTGTGCACCACTGGAGACAGCAGCCGTCAGCCCTGCGTCGGCCACGGCACAGCCAAGAAGCGGCTGACTTGGACCCTGGGCTGCAGGGGCCGTGGGGGGTGGTGAGCACTGTCCCGTGGGTGCCCTGTGTGGGTCCCAGGCAGCCCCATCCTGCCGTGACCTCTCCCTTCCGTGCCCCCCGGGCCCAAGGGCGCCGGCAGCGACGGCCTCCGTCCATCCATCCTGGGACTTGGCCCCGGAGGCACCTGCATAAAACCAAAGCCGTGGGGTCTGGAGGTGCTCGCGCTGGCGTCGGGGACGGAGCGTAGCCATGGGCCGGGCGTGGGGCCGCCCCGGGCAAGCCGGGAGGCGCGTGAGCCCAGGAGAGGCAGCCTGGGTGTGGTGACCACGAAGCCCTCGCTGTGCGCGTGGCCTCGGTGGGGGTGAGCTGTTCTGAAGGAGGTCGAGCCGGCCCGGGGGCGCAGGGCCTGGGGTCGGGGCTCACAAGGGTGCCCAGGGGAGCTGGCCCGGCGTGGTCACCCCGGGACGGTCGGAAGCGGGTGTGGGAACAGGAAGCTCACAGCCCGGCTCGCATCCTGACCCAGATCTGGCTGCCATCTGAGCAGGAAGCGAGCTGGGATCTGAGATCGGGGCTCTGGCCGTGGCTGCAGGCCCCTATCTGGGGCACATCGCCCTGGGAGGGGCCGGGCCCGGGGTCCCGCTCATCTCTCGCCTCTGGGGAGAGCCTGGCAGGTTTGGGCGGCGTTGGGTTTCCAGCTGGCGGCTTCCCAGGCGCCCACACCTGTCCTGGGTGCGACCGGCCCATTCTGCTGCTGTCGCAGATAACACCTCCGGCGCTCACCGGCTGTCCCGGGAACAAGGGCTGGCACCGGGCTCCGGCCGGGCAGGGAGGTGGGTGCGGTGGGAAGCGAGAAGCCTGCCCCCCTCCCCACCGCTTCCCGCAGGGGTGCAAACCTCCCCCAGCACCCAGGGCCCCCGGGGGCCTGCGGGGAGAGAACCTGGGGGGCGTGGTCGAGGGCAAGCAGACAGGGGGCCCCGGGGGGCTCCCTCCTCTCCAATGGGCCCCCAAAGCCCCGGGTCAGAGGAGGGATTGAAGGGACGTTGGGAGACCTGAGCCCCTTCCGGCGGCAGCCCCAGGAGCAGGGGACGGGGGGCGTCTCCCACCAGACGGTCGGCCTGTCCCGGGTCCCCGTCCTCACTGGGTCCGACGCCCTGGCGGCCTGGCGCTGGCTGGGGCCCGGCCTCTGGCGGCCTCGCCCGTCCCAGGAAACTGGGTCACTGTGCTGGTTGCAGGTCGCCGGGCACCAGCCCTCAGCCTCCCCGACGGCCATATTCCCGGGGCCCCAGGCTGCGGGGGGCCAGGCCTACGACCCCAAACGCCACCCCAGGGCCAGGCGCTCACACGTGCCCTGTGTGCCCGGAGCCCAGGGCGCTGGGGCTGGGGCTGGCCGGTCAGCCGGGTCACGCTCCCCACACGCGGTGCCAGACCGGGAGGCCGGGCCCTCCCGCCGGGCCTCTGCGGGCTGAGTGGGGGCCTCCGTCTGCCCAGGCCTGGCTCAGCCCCCTTCAGAGTCTGGGGCCCCGCAGCCGCGGTCCGCAGCTGGGTGGGGGTGCAGGGGCGGGAGTGGGGGCTACACCACAAGCCAGACCTAGAGGCCCCAGCGAAACCGCGAGGCTCTGGGCTGAGGGCTCCCTTCTGGCCGGCGATCGGCGGGGCGGGGGCTGCCGGTCCGCAGCCCTAGCTCCTCGGGGTCCCTGCAGAGCCAGCCGGGTTCCCCCCGACCCCGAGAGAGACGGCGCTTCCAAGACCACGGAGCACCCCCGGCTGGGCAGAGTGGGGGCGCCCCTGGGTGAGGCCCCCCAGCGCCCAACCTGGCTGCAAGCCCTGCGATCTCCACGCTCCCCACATTGAGTCGTGTGTGCCGTCCCAGGCCCCCCATCACCCAGGGGGGAGCCCCAACTCTGAGCCAGGGACCTGCTCAGCCCCTGAGTGACCCGAAGCCTCTGGCTGGGGGGAAAAGCCCACCCTTGCAAAGCCCACCGAGCCCCTCGAGGACCTCCCAGGGCCGCCCCTCCCAGGCTGCACCTCCCGGAAGGTTCTGGCAAACTCCCCTGGTCCGGCCACCCTGCCGCCTTTAGCTACCCAGGGCGGCAGAACCCGGAGTTCCAGGACCAGGGACCCTCCAGCCCCCGGGCCCCCAAATCCCAGGCTGCCTCCCTGAGCCAAGAGGGTGCAGCCCGGGCCCCGTGGGCGCACGCCCTTCTGAGCAGCTCGGCTGCAGGCTGTCGGGGGGCCTCATCCTGGGGGGGCTTCCACAGTCCAGTGTCTCCTTTGTGGAGGGGATGGGGGGCACAGGGCTGCACCCAGCAGGTGGGCACAGGTAGGGGCAGTCCCTTGGGCCTCTCCTCGGGAATGGTCCCCAGCCACCCCGCCCCCCGCCCCGCGCGCCCCCCTGGCTGGGCGCCCAGCGGCCCACAGAGCTCATTAGCGCGGCGGCGGCCCCGCCGAGTTCGCTTTAATTGGTGCCTGTGGGACGTGAGAACCTGGGGACCCCGTGCCCGGGCTGCGGGGGGAGGGGCCCCCGCCGGAGCCGCCCGCGGTGGCGGCCGGATTAGTGCGGCTCAGTGGGCCCAGCGAGCGGTAATTAAAGCTGCCCGCCCGGCCACCGCGGCGGAGGGGGGCCCCGGCCCGGGGTCCTCTGCACCCCGAGTCCCACGAGGCCACGGCGGGCCCCGTGGCCAGCCCTCCGCCCGCCTGGCGGGAGTGACCCAGCGCTCGGTGCCCCCTGGACAGTGGATGGACATGTGCCACCGGCCCTGGGTCTTCCAGGGGGCGCTTCAAATAAGGCTCGCAAGTGGATCCTGACTTCTGAGGGGGGTTGTGTGCGTGGCCAGCACCCCCCCCGGGCCCGCGGACCCCTGTGGTCCTGCCTCCCCGGCCTGAAGGGGTCCCGCCTAGACCCCAGACCCCGGCAGAAGGGCAGCCCCCTGGGGTCGGTCACAGGTGCGTCCCCGGGCGTGTCTACAGGGCTGGGCTGCCAGGGCGGGTCGTGGGGTTCGTGGCTGCCGGACACGTGCGCCCCTCTGTTCTCTGACCTCACGCGGGTTGCCGGCTGCCCCGGGCCCTCCCCTCGGACGCAGCCTCGGGGCCTGCAGGCGCCTGAGGCTGGGACAGAGGAGCCAGACTGGCCCAAGGAGGGTGCCCACGGTGACAAGGCAGGGGGCACCGCTCCCGGGCTTAACTCCGGAAGAGTCCAGAAGCTCCAGAAGGTTCCGGAGGGGCCCTATGGACTGGCCCAGGTGGCCAGCGGCCAGGCGGGGAGAGAGGCTGGGGGTCCACAAGGGACAAGGCTGGGGGTAGGGGGCTAGGCCTTGGGGCCTGGCTCCCGGGTCGGCCGTCAGGGGGACGTGCAAGGCAGGGGGGGAGTTCTTCGCAGCTGATAGGCCACGGCGTGGCTCCCCCACCCCCACGCCAACCCTGTCATTACTTGATCGGGTTTCCCAGCACAAACCCCAGGCTCCGCGTGGTTTCTCCAGCGTCACAGAACCTGGCTAGGCCTGTCCTTGTCCTGGCCAGAGGGGCGTGGGGGCCCCTGGAGGGGCCCGGGCCTGCCTGTCTCCTGTCTTCCCGGAGGACAAGGGGTCATTATGGGTCAAAACCTCCGGCAGCCGGCAAAGGCAGGATTCCTGGACTCTGTCCTCCCAGCCTCTCTGTCAGGGGCCGTCCCCATTCAGGGTGCCCCTGCCTGCACCCCCGCCAGCCCTGAAGCGTCTGGGGACAGGGTCGGCCTGCGAGGACACACAGGTGGCAGGCGGTGGGCCCGGGGGCAGGGCAGCCTGGTTTTGTCTCAGGCAAGATCCTGGGGGCAGGGAAGCCGGAGGGCTCAGTGGGTTAAGCGCTCGCTTTGCAGCCCCAGGGACCGAGGATCAAATCCCGACCCCGGCCTGTGCGGACCCACATGCTGAGCTGGGGTGCGCTTCCCAAATGCGGTGAGGCCCCCAGTTCAGTTCAAAAAATAAAAAAACACACAAAAAAACACAAAAAACTGTTCTACGGGGAAGCCGGACAGCTCAGTGGGTTAAGCGCTCACTTTGCAGCCCCGGGGACGGAGGATCGAATCCCAGCCCCGGCCCGTGTGGACCCATATGCTGAGCTGGGGAGCGCCCCCAGTTCAGTTCTCACCGGGGTGAGACCCCGGCCCAGTCCCTGCCCTGTGCAGCCCCGCGCCCACCTGTGCAATGAAACTATGTGGAAAAACCAATGATGTGCAACCATGGAGACTGCTCTGGGCCCTCCCCCTTCCCTCTGTCTCTCTCTCGCTCTCTCTCTGTCAAAAACGATAAAAATAAATCTTTAAAAAAAGATGCTGGGGGCAGATGGAGGCGGGGGCCCTCACAGCGGCCCACCCACGGGAGCCTGCTCAGTCGGCAGCACCACGCGGGGCCCGTCCCCAGCACCCGCCCTGTGGGTGCCCGCCCCCGCGGGGGCCGCTGTCCACGTTTGCCATGGGGACTCGGGGGGCCGGGCTGCCTGGGTCTGGTTTGGCCACATTTTTTCCCCTGGGAGACGGGCCTGTCGCTTCCTCTGGTGAAGATGTTTACTCTTCCTGGGGCGGGGGCCCTCTTGGTGCGTGTGCGTGCGTGTGCGTGCGTGTGCGTGCGTACACGTGTGTGCCCCTGGGCGCGGGTCTCGGGAGGCACTGGGCCCCACCCATAGGCGGGAACAGAGGCTGGGGCGGGCCGCACCCTGGGGTGGCAGGACCACCACTACCTGCCCTGGTCTGGGCCGGGACCCCCGCCCCAGGCCCCACACAGGCCGCTGGCTGGGTGGGCGCGAACCAGGGGGCCCCGGGGGTGGAAGGTGGGGCAGGTCCCCTCTCCGCACCCATTGGTGCTGCCTGCTGTGCCCCTCGGCTTCTCCACCTGCTACGTGGGGTGGCGGTTACACCTGCCTGCCCTTCGATCGGAGTCAGGCACCCAGGATGGGGTCACCCCCTTCTGTAGCCTCCTTTCTGGCCCCCTTGGGAGTCACGTTCCCCGGGGCCCAGGAAGATCAAGCCCCCCTGTGATCTTGGAAGCAGGGGTTCCAGCAGAAAGAGGGTGGCTGGGGGGACCAGGGACCCCGGGGCAGACCCTGCACCCCCTGTGTGGAGAGTGTCTCTCCCCAGGGTAGCCCCTGAAGGCCGGGGAGGGGCAGGGGCCTCCCCATCGGTGACACTCGCCCGGCCACCGCCCCCCAGCTCCGAATCAGCGCGGCCCCCGGGCCTGACCCCGCCGGGAATCCCGGCCGCGCCCCACGGTGCCCCCTGGCCGGGCGGGCGGCCCCGCACTTCGCTCAAAGGGCCGCTAATGTTCGCTAATCCCGGCCTTTCAGGCCGCCGGGCCGGGCTGTTGGCCCAACAACAGGGCGTCTGAAAGGGGCGCGCAGGGCGAGGGCGGCCGCTGCCCCCGCCTCCGACCCCGGACCCCGAGCTGCAGGGCCGGCCGGTGCGCGCCGGAGACGGAGGCGGTCCCGGCCCGGGGGTCCCGGCCTGGGGGTCCCGGCCCGGGGGTCGCGGGCAGGTGGGGGGCGGCCTGCACCGTCACCCCCCAGCACCGCGTCCCGCCCCGCCGGCGGCGGTTCCCAGGCCCGGGAGGGGCTCAGAAGGGCCGGGCCCTCCGGAGCGCGACCCCGGGGCAGCCCCTGGCCCGGCCCCAAGCGCCTCGTTAGGGGTTTAATTAAGGAGCCGCCGGGATTTGCATAATCTCCGAGCGGGGCTGGGAAGCCCGGCTGAGCAGGGAGGAGGGAGCTCAGCAACTATTTGGGTTGGGGGTCTCCCCGTCCAGGGGAGGATCCTTTTGTGTCACCGCCGGCCCTGGAATTCCGCATCAGAGCTTCAGGGTCCCTCCTCCTCCTCCCCAGCTGCCGGGCGCTGTGGACGCAGCTGGGCGCCCCCAGGAGGGGCCGGGGCACCCCCGCCCCCAGGCGTGCAAACACTGAGGGCAAACATTCCAGCCCCAGCCCAGCCCCCCGGGGAACAGGACCCGCCCCTGCCCCCAGGTCCTGCGCCAGCCCCCAGCCCGGTGGCCCCAGGTCAGGCCACCGGTTGTCCCCAGTGAGAGCAGAGCCTGGGGCGCTGGCCTCTCTCCCGGGGCGGCTCCAAGACCCTGGACCCTGGACCCTGGAGTGGAGGTTAGAGAGGGGCTCCCGGTGCCCTCTTCTCCTTGACCCCGCGGGGTGGGGAGTCGTCTTGCTTCCCCTCCCCCCGCATCCCCAGAACCTGCGTCTCTGCAGCAGTCCCGATGGGGACACTGAGGCACTGGGCAGAGGGCTTATTCTTTGCGGCTGGGTCAAGGCAGGTGGTACGACCTGCTGCGCCCGGGCATCTCAGTCAGCGCCCGGGTAGGACAGTGGGGCCCGGAGGACGGATGACCAGGGCTCCTGCAGAGGGCGGCTTGGGTCCCAGCCTCACCGTGCGGGCAGACCCCCCTCCCAGAGCCTGCCACCCAAACTTCACAGGCCCCGGGCGCCCTGCACGGACAAAGGGGGCAGGCTAGGGTCTGCCCGGCCCCCGGCATGCCCACCCCCCAGGCTGGCAGGACCCCGCTCCTCACTTAGCCTGGGTTCTTCCTGCCCCCTGGCCCAGGCCCCGAACACAGGGCCTGTGCCGCCCTGCTGGGTGCCTGCCCCCTCTGTTCATGGGCCACCCGCAGGGCCCAGAGGCCGGACCACCCAGCACCTGCCCCCCAACCCCGGCTCTCACTCAGGTCTGCCTCTTTCTTAAAAAGATGTATTTTATTGTTTTTGACAGAGACAGAGAGAACGAGGAGGGCCCAGAGCCGTCTCCATCGTTGCGCGTCATCCGTTTTCGACATGGTTTCGCTCCACACGGGTGGGCAGCAGCCACGAAGGGCAGGAAGCGGGCTGGGGGCCTCCCGCATGGGAAGCTCACCCCAGTTCAGCATACGGGTCCTCACAGGTCGGGACCAGGACTCGATCCTCGGTCCCCGGGGCTGCAAAGCAAGCGCTCAACCCGCTGAGCCCTCCCGGCCTCCCCTGGTGCGTCTACCTTCTGTCCTGTGCCCCCCACCCGTCGTTAGTACGAGGTCTGAGACCCAGCCCTGTGGCCCTGCCCCCCACGGACCTCACAGGTGCCAGCACTTAACCCGCTGAGCCATCCGGGCTTCACCCGCCTCCTACTTATCACTCAGGTCTCAGCTCAAGTGTGCCCGCCCTCACCCCCTGTACGCACACTCGTCACGGCCTGAATCTTGGATGGGTCTTTGCCACAGGCTGTGCTGTGTCCCCACGGGAGCTCAGCCACACCCCCGGCAGCTTCGCACACAGGACCCCTCACCCCACGTCAGTGCCCCTGGGGGTTGGCACCTGCCGATGGCTGTGTGACCCCTGGGAGCCTGGGCTTGAATGCCCACAGGGAATAAATGGGGTGAGTGAGCGTGCAGGACGGGGCACCTCCCCTCGGCCGCCTCGCGGGACAGGGCTGAGCGGCTGTGGTCAGAGTGAGCCACCAATGCCCACGGGTCACGGTGGTCAAGTCGGGGGGCTGCCTGTGGTGTGAGGGGTGACATGGGGCATGGTAGCGTGACCAGGGCCGGCAAGTGGGCCTGGGCTTTGGGACCCTGGGTTGTCCCTGGGGCTTTGCCTGGCCCGGGGACCCCGGGCAGGGGACACTTGGTCCCGACAGGCTCTCCCTCGGTGAGACTGAGTCTCCGTCCAGCTCTCTGGGTTCCCGGGGACCTGCACTCCCCAGGGAGCTGGGGCTGGGGACACGGGGGGCCCTGGTTACAGGGGAGCCCCCCACGACCGGGAACTGGACAGCCTGACCGGGGTGCAGTGTGGGAGGTGGACGGAGGGACGCAGAGGGGTGGGCTTTGGCTCAAGGTGAACCCCAACCCTGACTGCCGAACCCTGCTTTCAGCTGAGGTGCCTGAGAAGTGCAGAGGGTGGTGGCCGGGCCTCTGCACCTTCCGTGGAGACGTCTGACAGCCCTCTGCCCCCAAACGGGCCCTCACTGCCCGGGCTGGGTGCCTGGGGTCCCCCCAGCAGGGCAGGTGCCCGGCCGGCTCCCCCCTGCCCCCCACCAGGGCCTGGAGTGGACAGAAGCAGCCCCGCCCCCCGCAGAGGCGCAGGGAGGTGGACCTCGGCTAGGCTGCAGCCCCCACTGTGTCCTGTCGGGCTGGGGGTGCTTTGGGGACGTTCGGCGGGAGCCCCTGTAAGGCCAAGCCCATGGGGTCAGGGCTGGGGACCTTGACACGTGACCGGAGAAGCCCACACTTACAGCCCCCCTGGATCTCCAGCCACCGGCCACACCGGGTCTGCAGAACCCCAAAGCCCTCCTGGCCACGGGGCAAATGGAGACCAGCCCCCTCGTTTTCACCCATTAATATTCCCACTTAAACTGTGCAAATATCGGCCTAGGGGCTCCCAGCTCCGGAGCTGGGCGGCGGTAGTGGGCAGAAGCCCCTGCCTGGGGTCGGCACCCGGGGCCGCCGGGGTGGTGAGGTCACTGAGCAGGGCCGACTGTCCCTCACGCAGCCCAGACCCTGACGGGGAGACACAGCGCTGGGGAGCGGGGAGGGGGCTGACCCAGGACCCCCGCTCTGTGCACGGGACCCGCTGGCTGGACACAGGCCGGCTTTGGGGGCCCGTACGGGGCCGCGGGTGGTGACTTGGGATCTGAGGGGCCGGCGGGAGGCCGGCGGGGCCTGCGGGGCCGGGCACCGCCCGGGGGGAGCGGGTGGCTCCTGAAGGGCGCTTTCTCCTGGGCCTGGGGTGGGGCAGGAGCCCCCCGGCCTGCCTGGTGCCAGCCCTGCCATCGGCGCCGCCCGGCCGGGCGGCCACAGCCCTGATGTTGCTTTAATAAAACAAAGTTTTTCTTTCGTGAACGGCCTCCGGTGGTGAAAAGGCCGATTTACGGAGCCCCGCCCACCCTGCGGTGGCGCTGGCCGCGGCCGGGGGTAATTTATAGCTTCAACTTAGCGCACTCGCGCCGGGCCGCCGCGGCATGACTGGGGCCATTTATCCCGGGCCCCCCAGCCGGCCGCAGAGGGCCGCCTCTCCCGGGCGCTCACAGGCGCCATTCACGGCCCGGCCGCCACGCTCCTTATTAAGACCTTTGGAAACGCCGCGGAACCCCGTGGGTGAACACAAGCCGGCTGTTTGTGCCTTGGCAGCCCCCGGCTGCCCTAACCTGGCGCCCGCGGCCCCCGGCCCGGGGACGGCCACAGGGGAGTGGGCCGGGGGCCGCTTCGCTTCTGTGGAGGATTCAGTTTCCTCCCAGGAGCAGGGAGGTGACAGACTCCATCACGTCCAGGGAAGCGCGTCGTGTTCGGGGCCTCCGGGCCGCACGCCGGCTGGCCCGAGGCCAGGACGTGGCTTCGCCTTGCCGGGCTCGTTGCCGAGGCAGCGCCCGCAGGGACCCCCACCCACCACCACCTCGGGACCCCCTCCCCAAGGCGCACGGGGGTGCCCGTACCCGGGACCGGGAGGCCCTAGAGGTGGGCCGCAGCTGCAGGCCCGGTGGTGGGCAGAACTCAGGGGTCCCCCGGAGGCCGGTGCTGTGCCCACCACGCCGGGCGGCCCTGGCGTGCTCTGGGTTGGCACACACAGGCCGTGGGCAGCACAGAGGGACACACAGGCCCAGCGTCTCCCTCCGTCTGCCGCGGGCTCCCCCGGCTGGCCTGGTCCATGCGGCTCTGGGCCTGCGGAGCTGGGGGTGCCCTGCTCACAGCCTGGCGCTGGGGTCCCGAGCGCTGGGGGGCGGGGTGGGCCCTGCAGCAACCAGGTCCCTGCGCTTCCTGGAGTCTGTGACTTCAGCCACCGTCGGCCACCCCACTTATGCCCGGGGTCCCTGGACACCGACCCCTCCAGGAAAACAAGGCGCGGGGCACCCAGGGGCGCCCGGGGGCACAGGGCAAGTCCAAGGTCGCAGCCGGTGACAGGCCCGGGTCCAGGTAGTTCCACACTCCAGGGCCGGGGTGGGGGGTGGGGAGAGTTAGGGGGGGAGTGGAAGGGGCACTGGGGGTGCCTCTCAGGACCTCAGGGCTCTGAGAACCAAAAAGGACTGAATATGGGGGCTTCTTTCAGGACCCCCCACCCTGGAACCTGACTCCTCCCACTCACTCCCAGCCTCCTCCTCGCCCATGTGCCCATCTCAGGGGTGGGGAAACTGAGGCAGTAGCTGGCTCAGCTCTGCGGCCCACACGGGGCTCCCCGGCCGCCCCGCCTGTGAGAGGAGGAGCGTGGGAAAGAACTGGGGGGCTGGCAGGGTCCCGCCGGGCGGTCAGGAGAGCAGGCGACCGAGGGCCGGGGTTCAGGTCCTTGTCACAGGTCAGGAAGCCGGGAAGTCACAAGAGGGAACTGGGGACCGACCGGTGTCCCCGCTGGGGAACGCCCCGCCCTGTCCCTGTGCAGGGACTGTCAGTTGGTGCCCAGTTTCGTGGGGTCGGTGATGGGGCCCCACGCGAGGGTCCGACAGGGTTAACGAGCGGCTCCCGCGTCCGTGTTGGGTCATTAAAACCCCATCTCCTGCTGGTGCCCGGCCCTCCCGGGGCCTCCGGGGCCTTTGTCTCACTTTCTAAGGCGCAGATAGATCCGCCGGGTGGGGGCCCAGGAAGCGCGAGGGGCCCGCAGCGCACAAAGCCCCCCGCCCCCGGGCGCCTCCTCTCCCAAGACGCCCCCCTCCGGGGGCTGGCACGGCCCCACGGGGCCGGCGTCCCCCAAGTCCAGGCTGGGGTGCTGCGCCCCACGCCACCCCCGTGCCGTTCCCAGGCCCCCGGCCCGGCCCGCATTGGCCCACGCTCGGCTGCCGGTTGCTAGGAGCCGGGCGGGGAGGTGGGGGCTCCCGCCATCGCAGGGGCTGGGACAAAGCCCGCCTGTGATTAAGTCATCGGCCCCACGGCCAACCCAGGGCCACACCCGCCCACACCCGCAGCGGCCGCCCCGCAGGGCACGGTGTCTGCCGCGCTCCACCCCGGCCTGCGTGGACCGTCTGTCCCAGAGGCTGGACTGACGGGCGGGGAGGCGCCGATGCCGGGGTGGCCGCGTCCCCACTGGCCGACCCCCTTCCCGGCCCCCAACTCCGAGTCCCTGCGGACAGAGTTCCCCTCTGAGTGGGGTGCTGCCTCAGGGCCCCGGGACTGGCTGGGTGGGTGGGTCACCTTAGTCAAGGGAAGGAAGCGGGGGTCCTGCTGCTGTTCGCTGCGTCCCGGGGCCTCCGGGTGGGCCGGTCCCTGCTGCCCACCCACCTCCCGCAGGCGCTCAGAGGCCCACGGCAGGGCTCCCCGCGGAGCCCCCAACACGTCAAAGGCAGAGCCCGGCCTCGGGGGCCCCTGGGGGAGGCGAGAAGCAGGCGCCTCCTCAAAACGACCCCTCACCGTGGGACCTCGCGGCCCCGCTGGGCACGGCAGGGCCTGGTCCCACCTTTGGCCTCTAAACAAGGGGTGCCCAGGAGCTCTGCACTTGATTTAGGGCCAACAGCAAGTGGGGGGCACAGGGGCACGATCCATGCCTGGACCACTCAGTCATCTCATCCCTGGAATGTGCCCCCCCTCTGGGCAGGGGCGGCCGGGGTCCCCGGGAGGGGTGGCGGGGGTCCCTGGGAGAGGCAGCTGGGGGCAGCTGGGGTCCCCAGGAGGGGCG